>CM037781.1:74867419-74917419 GCA_021229015.1 Solen grandis | reverse complement strand
GCATGTTTCATACCTCAGCTTTTAAATTTTGATTGTGCGTACAGTTTTGTCTTATGAACTTCGACATTTGGCCATGACCACAGTAAGCAACAACGTTTAAAGTGGTCTAGATGCACAGTTTAGCATATCATTATTGCCCTGACGTAATATTAGATTTTGCTCTATTTCTGCATGGGTTATGTATTTAGTACAACTATGCTATAATACAAAAACATATCATTTGTCTTCTTTACCTATTTCTTTCCCGAAACTACATGCTTGTTTGTATGTTGTTGGGTATTACGTCCCACCGACAGTAGACAGTATTGCAGTCATTTGGGTATTTTGTCTACATGAAAATCTCACTGCAATATCATGTTTGTGGCGTATACATGTGACTCCAGACCAACCAGTTCTGGGACTATCATGTAGTTATGCTGTTGTGTCCCTCCATTCTCTTTCTCTCTCTATCTTTCACTCCCTCTGTTATTTCTTTAATTTTATCGGTCACTATGTCTTTGTCCATCTCTCTATTGCCATTTTCTTTCTCCTGAAATTTTCTCTGTCGCCATCTTTCTTACAGGTTGCATTGCAGTTAAACAAATTACATTTAAGATTGACATAAAATATGATGCTTAAGTTATATGTTAATCTCTTCTTGTCTTTTCTTTCACCAAAACCTTTTTTTTCGTTTTCATTTATCTTCCTTTACCGTACATTTATTATTCTTATTTAGAGAACAATTGTTAGTGACTTTCTTTACAAAACGGTTAATTGTACTAAATAAATCAAACCAAGGACACATCATGTAAAGAGGCAGGTTTTGAATATATAAGCTGAATTCAACTGAAAAATGTGAATGTTAACATTTTTAAAGGTGATATTTTCGTGTATTTATCATGTTTATGAAACATGTTCTTGATTAATTTGCCAGTTATCAATGAGGCGAACATAAATGTCTAAAAAATAAACAAACTTACCGAATTCAATTTAACATAAATATTATTTCTTCGTAAAGTTCACTGAAACGTGCAAATTATTATTCATTCATTTTATAGATATGTGCAAAAATTGTCTTACTTGCGAAATTCGGATAGGACACTTCGACATGGTACGTGAATATCTGAGGTTAAACATTTCCGACATGTCTGCGTGTTGATATGTATATAAATTAGATAATATGAATGTGCAGATGTCTGAGTAAAGCTTAATGAGGGGATTAAAATAGGTTTTAGATATAATCACTGGTAACATTTTGATTTTTTTTAACTAGCTAAATAAATTCACAATCTAGTCCGTTCATCTGCCTGTTACCTGAGCTGGTGAAAACGCCATGTTGCGGAACGTGTCACGTGGTACCGCATTCACCTGCATCGGGGATGGATACCGTTTTCTTTATTTAATCGATTTCTTCAAAGTTTCGTTTACGAAAATAGCGTTTTCCTGTGCAATGTGACCTACATTTGCCAAGTTTATTTGTCAGGAAACTAAGACTTCACTAACATTATCGCGGGAGAGTAGATTTTGTTTTATTTTCTGTGAACGAGCTTTAAAATGCCATTTCATCATGAAAAAAAGTAAAATTTGACAATTCATTTCATTGCCTACAAGTTTTACCTGTTAAGAGGAAAATCAAAAGGACATTTGTATTGATGAGCATGCATTATTTGTTCCAGGTTCAAATCAAGGTTTTTGATGAGAAATCCATTGTGTAATTTAGCACAAAGCAGTGCCATTCGAAGTGAGGAGAGCATTTTGAACAAGTACATGCGCATGCTTTTAAAAAGAACTTTGTTTGATAAACCTGTTTTAGGGTGAAAATGTTAAACCGTGTTCTTTTTAAAGGCATGCGAATGTAAACTTTTTGGAACAAAAATGATTTGATTCTGAAAGAATGTCTAAAGATAAGAGAAAAATTCTTATACAAATTAGGAAGAAATATGTTTTTTCCATGTTAACTGCAAATATATTCAAAACGCACATTTATTTATTATCTGTGTAGTGTTAAGTTTTTTTTGGTATTGGAAAAGGAAAATATCAAATCAAATTTAAAGGTACTGATCTTTACTTTTTATAACACGAAACTGTAGTCTGTGCTTGAAAGAAATAGTAATCCAAATCAACATATAGCACATGTGAATCAAGTAACATTAACTTATTCAGTACAACACAAATATAGTGACAATTGTGGTAAAAAAGGGAAAAAAGAGAAGAATGAATGAGAATATATAATTTGACCCTATTTAACCTCATAGTGTGGAAATTTGGAATTAAACTCGTTGGTTTTGTGTTTATATATCTGCAAATATTCATTGCCCTGAAGATGTGAGTATGTTGTTATAACAATTACTACGCCGTGCAATTGACTTGAACGTAGCTCCGTCCCTCGGCTTCACCTGGTTATTGAATTTTCAGTTAACTTTCGTGATGGAAGTGTCGGCCGAGACGGACTTTAAAAAATCATTATCCCTATAGGTTGGGTTGTAGCCATGGTTACCGTGCATCCCCCCCTAGACTTTTTCTCATAGGTACCAAAATGTGCATTGAGGTCTTCTAAACACGATTTGAGGGTGCCCCCAGAAAAAAACTCATTTCAGCTATGTTTAATTAAAGGGTTTCCATGGTAACCATAAAGGATTTTTCAAAATACCCTAAGTAATTAATATTGGCTATAACTTTCCTTATGTTGATGTTACAGAGTTCATACAAGTACCAACGTAAAGAAAATACTTTATAGTTTATGCACATATATAAGATTAATTAATATTCATACGTGCTATCTCATGAATATTGATGAGATAACAAAAATAGATGAAAAATATAAAAAAATCATGATTAATACTTATTTCAAAAGCTGTTCTGATACGCAAAATGATTAAATATGGTTTTAAATTGTAAATTTTGATTTAAAATTTAAAAGTTTTTGGTTCACAATATTTGAGTTTAAAATTGTTAAATTAATGCATATAGCTGCGTTTTTCTATTGAAACATTTATTTGAACTTAAAACGTCAAAATGATTATATTCAATGAAAATCAATTTAAGATATTAGTTTAAGTCACACAAAATTCAGATAAAATGTTATTTCTCAAAAATGTTTTTGAGTTGAACAATTATTTAAAATAATCATAATTACCCTCATGAATATTAATGAGAAGACTCAAAAATTAATAGCAGCACCCCCCACCCCCCAAACTCCTGAAGTTTTGTATATTTGAAGAGATTTTTCAAAGAAAATTTTTATGAATTTTTTTTTTTATTATATTGAGTGACTCAATTCATTAGACAATGACCTCGAGACAATAACAATGACAATGGAGTGATTTTTGCCCCTTAAGATACAGCAGTAGTGTATTATATATTAGAAATTGTTGCTGTTTGGACAACATCAACCATTGCTACTATATAACTGTTTCATCTTGCTTTTTTGAAGAATGTTTCTGCATATACAGTGTACATGTACGATTAGTCATCATCGTCAACATCTTCCAAAATGTCTACAGTGTCATCTTCTTCTGCATCATCTCCTTCAAGAGCTCCCTCCAAAACATCTACCAACAATGGAGGAAGTAGGTCGCCTTCAATCCAGAGTGGTTCTATCCTTCCACTCTCAAGGGTCCAACCATGCTGCTGTGAAACAGCTGGTATGTCTGGGTCTGCAATGTGCGACTGCTTCCAGATGCCCACCTGATAATTTACCCGCCGTATATGCTGCAGTAGACACTTTTTGAAGGGAGGCAAATACCCCAAGTCTACGTTTCTCAGTGCATCGGTCTGTTTGTCCTCACATTTCTCTTTTATTTTCAGAAGTCTGAATTCGTCAACATCTTTGACACGGACATTGCCGTACATGGCACAGGTGAAGGCTCCAAGATCGTTCAATAAATCATCAGTCACTTCCCAAGAGTTTCCAAGACTTCCTAGAGATTCTTTGTAGACAGGTCTCTTTTCCAGAGTTTTGATTGGACCAACATGTCCCCTACCTTTGAACGCACTGGTTGAATCACACCCACAAAAGGCGTGCAGGCCAAGCAACGCAGAGCGATGATCTGGTGTGAAGGCATCAGCAAGTTCTGTCATGTTTATAAGTTTCCTGTGATTGCCAGACCCAGTGTCAAACAAGACTGTGATACCTTCAAACAATCCAATGAAGTACAGGACAATAAAAAAGATGTCACTGTCAGGTGTTCTCACTTGAACTGTCTTGTAGCCTTTCTCTTTTGCATAGAGTATGTAAAGTACAACTCTCGTATCTGTTTCCTCCTCTGTTGATTTCAGATCTGCGATGTTTGTTGTGACTGTAGTCTTTCCATTATGTGACGTGTAATGGAAAGCTTCTCCCTCACAAATGAGGATGACCTGTCTTTCCCTTAGCATGCCGGCATATCCATCACTTTGCCATGTTTTACGCAGTATCTGCACAAGCTGCTTTTTGTTATCATCATTGGTCAGGAATGATTTCCAGTCTGCGGGTCTCTTTGTATGCTCTCTTTGGACCAACAGCTTCTCAGACTTTCCTCTCCTAACTCTTTCCATGCTTTTTACCGAGTTTTCTAGGTAAATGTCAGTACTGAAAATGATGTCGGTTTTCTGAGGCACCATTTTGAACAACTTTTCTGATATTTGTTTGAAATTGCCTGGCACTTCTTTCATTGAATGGAAAAGAGCATTTCCATCTTCTACTACAAGCACAGTTTTGTCCTGTTCGGGAGGACCAGCTAATTCAACCCCTTCAATCAAGTACTTGAGACCCTTTGATTTGTCTGTTTTTGCAAATCCGCCATCGGCGGTTCCAATACTATAAAGGGTGTCAGCGGTGCGTTTTTTAAGGTTTTGAAATGACAATCGAGGATTTTATATAATTCCTACATGAAGAAGTACCGCAATTAAAATGGCTAGATGTTGTTTAAAGCCACACGGAAAGCTCTGGTTGCCACGCACATGGCCACACCCGGATAGCATCAGCTCATGTTGCCTCAACATCAGTGCAAATTTGTGCCCCTGGGGTCACAATGGGCCACGCCCAAGAACCACATCCGGATTTTTGTATAGAACTATATAGGGAACTCTTGAAAAACTTCTCTTCCATGACTAGTCCATGGATTTTCACCATATTTAAATAAAATGACACTTGTGATAGTTTTAGGCTAATTCTTAATTTTTCTTGAATTTCATGAAGAACTTTAGTTGCCATGGCAACCAGAAAGCATAATTTCAAATGCGTTTTCTCAGAAACATACAAACCTATAGATTTGATATTTGGTACATAGCATCAGCTTCTGATGCCTCAACACTATCAACAAATATGTGCATCAGGATTTACATGAGGACACTCCTGGGACGACACCCAGATTTTGTATGGAGCTATATAAGGAAAACAAAAAAATCTTTTCTTCTGAAACAACTGGTTGGATCTTGAAGAACTTTTGTTGCCTTGGCAACCAGAATGCGTTCTCTTAGAAACATACAGACCTACAGCTTTGGTATTTGGTATATAGTATCCTCTCATGTCTCCAGCCTTTCTACAACAAATCAAATTCAGGTGAGCGATTTAGGGCCATCTTGTTTAAGTTTACCGTTGCTGCGACAGGATTTCAGTAATAAAGCGACGTTCAGCAAATTACAGATGGAGAAAAACCCGAATTCTCTGAGGCAACCGGGTAGAACCACAGACGTACCGCACGCCAGCTGGAAGGCTTCCTAATATGAAAATCCGAATGAACCTACCGGGACTCGAACCCATGCGGTGAGGGGCTGAGTTAATGTTAAAGTCAGCACCCCTCACGACCACGGAGGCCCGAAAACTAGATAGACAAATCATAGGTTTAGTTTTAATTTTATATGTATTTTTGTGCCGGGAGGGTGTATACATTAAAATCTATATGAGAAAATGATTATTCAGGAGATCATTAAAAATGTTGCTTTGCTGTCGAGCAACCAAATTACCATAAAAGGCTCTTAATTATTTTAACCTTTGAGGGGGGTTTCTGATAATTTCACTTATGTCTAATTTTTATTGATTGTCTAATAAATCAAAAGAAATGAGTTTGAAAATAACCATAAGTGTGTGTAGAAAACGATTATTGCAAGCAAATGTAAGAAATGACCCTGAAAATCAATGTAAATGCAATCAAAGAATGATTAATTCAAATTCGCTTAATAATTTGTTCAGTTGTTTTCCTGTAGTTATTTAGTAAATGAGTAATAAAACATTTTGACTGATTTAACAAACAAAATATGCAGTTGTTGTACATGCAGCTGCATATGAAAATAACATGGACAGCGTAGTGGTAACGCGCTTCGATTCTCACCCATGCGTCCCGGGTTCGATTCCTGTCACGTATGTGAGAGGGTACAGTAGTCGCCCGTCCAGACACGTGGGTTTTTTCCGGGTTCTCCGGTTTCCTCCCACAGTAATAACCACATACGCCGCTATCAGAGCCATCGAGAGTAATTAATGTAAGTTGTGAGAACTTGTTTCGTAATCGATGTAAAATAAATAAAGTTTAAACTTTTAAATATGAAAATAACCGCAGTCATTTATAAATATATTCACATATATTTTATAGATCTATGTGTGTGCTTTGTGTTAAGGTTTGCAGAGAGCACAATCGATATTAAGATATGAATAATTATACACACTTTACAGTCATATTGACCTTGTAGCCCAAATAAGGAATATTTACGCTTATAGGATATGATATATTCTAGGTAAATTTTTATTTCATCTGTATGAGGAATCTATTAATCTAAAATGTGTAAGGCACATTGCACTTTGTGAAAGATATAAACCTTTAGGAAATTATTGCCGGTGTAACGTTGTAAACTGACCCCCACAGAATAATGACCCTCGGTCATTAAATTATATAAAATAGTGACTCCCCGGTCATAATATTATGACCGGGGGTCATAATATTATGACTCCACCACATGTAGAAAAACGACACACACGTAGAATTGTGACCCCCTATAGAATAACGACCCCCTTTCTCAAATCTATATCCATGTAATGTATATTTACTACATAGGCATCGGAGGAGAATATGGTAATGGCACCAGTCTGTACGTACGTATGCGCAACAGTATTTTGTGACCACAACTCTTCATTCATTATTGGACGGAATTGATTTAAACTTTCAGGGATTAGGCCTACTACTACCGATGCCTAATTGTGCACAAAGAAAAAATGAATTTGCTCCACCTATTCGAGAGTAATATAGCCCTTAAATTCCAACAACATCTTATTGCCATGTGCGTCGCAGTTCATAAAACATAGGACTTCCCCACAATCGATTTACAAATTTATGCCTTATATTGATATAATAATAATTGTATTCTTTAAAATATACTTTTCTTAGTATAGATAATACAGCCAATAAAATACAGCTTGCTTGATTGCTTCATCTTGATTACGTAAATGACGCATTGTCGTTGAAAATTAAAGCAGAGCAAATAAATATTGCTAGTTCCGTTTATCGGTAGTTCGGGAGTCTAAAGGCTAATGTTCGGTAAATAAGACCCCCAAAAAGGCTGAATTTATAGAACGAAAGAACTTTTTATTTGAAACTGTATGGAGTACAACTGTAACAAGAAGTTCCTGCATAAAACATCACATCACATCATCTGTTTAGATGTTAGGCTATCTAGCAATAATTCACACACATTTTTTAAGCACGACGAAGATGCTGTTTTAAACAAAATTCAGCATAAATTGTTTAGTTCTCCATTGATTTATTACGTGCATTTTTCACAACATCAGTTAAGCTTGTATTCGACATCGCCCCAGTCGCATACAATATTGAAAATATTTGCATCCACCTCCTTAGATAACCCCCGCAACCCCTCTACATCGTAGGGCGTGTTAGTAAAAGCCCTCACATATACAGTCCTTACACTTTCGTCACGTTTTAATAGTAACGCTTCGTCTGTGTAACAATTCACTAAAGCAGCATCTAATCGGTCAGCGTTGTTTCTTTGATGTTAAATGAGCAGCATTTCTACTGTAAATCAAAGGAACTATTTCCAGAAATGATGCAGTCTACACGAAACATAATAGACACTGCCCAGTTTTACCTTTGACATGGCATCGATAGTGAAGGCCTGGCTTACTTTTTGGGCGCATTGAGTTTGTTTGTTTGGTTTAACGTCCCATCGACAGTGTTTCATTCATTTTGAGGCGATGTCTACTTGAGACAGATATAGTGCGCTCACACTGAAGTATCAGACCGTAGACATTCGGCATGATACCACAGCCAGTCACACTATCCTGACACCGGGCCAACCAGTCGTGCAGCTTCCCGTTTATGCTGAGTGCCAAGCAAGGAAGCTATAACACAACCATTTTTACGACTTTGGTATGTCGTGGCCCGGGGATCGAACCCATGACCTTTCGCACCCGATGCGGACGCTCTAACCACTAGGCCAGCGGGGCCGGTGGGCGCATTGAGCGCTGTTTTTGAACAATGCCACCGTGTAATGAACAAAGGTTATCTTACGTCACTCAGATGAAATTGTTACCATTTTAGTTGAAAACAAACCAGAAAAATGTAACTTTACCAACAAATATTTTAGCCGATCTGCAAAAAATAAAGTTTTAAACGACAGAAATCGAATATACACAACAAGAATGAGTGACCAGTAAAATTGTGATTTGTGGCAGAATGTTTATAGATCATTATGTGACTCTTTCTTTTCTTAAGGTTTCAGTGTTTAAAAAATGTCATGGAGAAGCAAATAAATAAATTTTCTCCGTAAAAAAGGCCCAAAATTGATGACGAATCAGCATATAAAATATGTATCCAAATGTTTTTTACTTTCGAAAACGTTTTCTTTCTAAAGGATGATCTCAATGTCTCAAGAAAAATCAATGACCAAAATCATTTTAGATGTCTAATTATTGATGATAATACACCATTTGTATACAAAACCAAAATTATCATCCATCCTAAATACCGTTTCTCTCTATTTTTAAGTTACCTTTAACCGACAAGTACCAATGAAAACAATTTTAGCCTTTATTTTCAATAAATGCACGCATACTTCCTAGCGGGGTTCTAAGATACACTGTTGTTGTGTCATCTGTAGACGCAGAAGCAGCAGCAGCAGCAGCAGCAACAACAATAACAGAAACAAATATAAGCGATTGAAACTTGGGATATTAACAGTTTAGGTGGGTCAATATTTTATAGATAAACTCTGTGGGGGTCATTATTTTTTAAGGGGTGTCAGTATTTTATAGAAAGGGGTCACTATTTTATATAATTTAATGACCAGGGGGTCATTATTCTATGAGGGTCAATTTACAACGTTACACCAGCAGATATTAAGTGAAATATTAAAAGGTGAGGAGAACGAGGAAATGTAACACATATAGAATATGATCTTGGTCGAATATAACCTACTCTACTTACCGCTCAGTAATACTTCAATACTTGGGGGCCAATGTCATCAGTATTTTATTTCTTAACAAATTTTGTTAGTTGTTAAGGTTTCTATAAATGTAAACTTAGTCAAGTACTTTATTTTTGTTCGTATTTCAGAAATGGTTGATGCATTTCTTTTTAATTTGAGAATTTAAGTATAATTTAGTCCTAGGTATTTTTGGTGGAATTTGAGCTTGTATATGGAATCTATACATCTTAAATGTGAAAGACACATTGGTATTTATGAAAGTTATGAAACATGTCTTCATCCAGTATGAAAATATTTTCTGAGAAAAACTTAGTTAGTTAGAAGTACTTTCTAAAACTATACTAAGAAATAATATGCCTATAATGTATATGAACTGTGTAAGGGAACGCGAAGGACACCATCCTGTAGGAAAAAATATGTCCTGAGAAATCCTATTCAGTAAGGAGTACTTCCTTAATCTATACTAAGCAATGATACGCTTATAAAGTATGATCTGTATTAGGAAATGGGAAGGATACATTGTGCTTTATGACAGATATAAAACCTGATACCAGCATTTAGAGAATCTTTTTAAGTGAACGTTTACAAGAATATATGTTAATGGAATGTTACACCAATATGCAAATGTACGCTCATTGCGATACATCATGATACCAGCAGCTTATAAGAATGAGTTTTCCCTTATTTGTATCATGAAACATGTTTCCGTTCAGTTTTGACTATTTGAATTTTTGTACAGGGCAGGGGCGTAGCTAGCGATGAAATAAAAAGTAAAAATTCAGATATGCCCCAAAATATTGATAAAGCTAGAGCAAGAGGTGTTTAGGTTATCTATTAAGTCCAAGTCCAGAACGAGAGGTTGGGGTTCGATCCCAGATAGCGATAAAACATGGTCATGATAGGTTCCTACATGGAGCTAAGAATGGGCTCGAAAAACACAATGCCCGAACCAATCACCTTTAGAGGGTAAAATGCCAAAATAATAATGCCAATTGAAGGCATTCATTAATGGAGAAAGTATGTAAAATATCAAGTCTTTATCCTATACAGTAAATAATTAATGATCTGGACAAAAATAAAAATGCTCGTCCTGCAATTTCATCAAGTCAAGGGTCGTGACCCAGGAGGGTCTGGGATATTCTGACTGGTTTTCAAACTCGATTGAGATACTGTACCAATACACATTGTGACAAAATTTGGGTAAGTATCGATTTTCGTTTGTCAGTGTTAGAGAGCATACACCGTTGATTTTGTATTTTATAATCAATTAAAGGGCCATAACTCTGAAGTGTTCCAGATATTTTGGCTGATTATCAAACTTGGTTGAAATATTTTGCAAATCAACATTGTGACCAAGTTTGGAAAAGATTGGTTTATGTTTGTAAGAGTAAGAGAGCGGACACTGTTCATTTAGATATTTTACATTAGTTCAAGGGCAATTACTCAGGATAGTCTTGGACATTCTGGCTTGTTATCAAACTTGGCCGAAATAGTGCATAGGCATACACCTTATGACCAAGTTTGTAAAGATCGGTTCATGTTTGTAATTGTAAGACAGCGGGCACTGTCAATTTAACATTTTTTTCATCAATTCAATGGCCATAACTACGGAGTGTCTAGGACAATTTGTTCACTTTTATTAGAGTTAGAGAGCGAACACTGTAAATTAAATCATTTTTCATCAATTGAATGGCCATAACTTCGGAATGTCTAAAACAATCAGGCTGATAATCGTAAAAAAACCGATATATTGTGCCCATATACATTGTGACTAAGTTTGGAAAAGATCGATTCATGTTTGTTTGAGTAGAGGAGCGCACACTGTGTCAAGGGTCATAACTCCAGAATATCTGGGACAATCTGGCTGGTATCGAAACGAACCGAGATATTTTGCCCATATATATTGTGACCAAGTTTTGTAGAGATCGGTTCATATTTGTTCGAGTTAGAGAGTGGACAACATCAGTGGACACCGCCCGCTCGCCCCAGGTGAATCAATTATACCCGTCTTCGACGGACATGATGGTAATTAGAAAATATGACCAGCTGATTCTTCTCCTACTTGCTATCTGCTTGTATAATTTACGAGTAATGTTTAAGATAAATAATTAAAAAGGAGATATTAAAAAAGGGTTATGGTTCTTGGTCACTGGACATCTGTGTTTACCTTGTAACCTTGTATAGTTTTGAAGTCTTAGCCAAAGTTAAAGTTGTCCACAAACTGATAGGGCAAAGAAAATTATGACCCTGATTTATCGATTCGGGTGCACAAAAGTGAGGATTCTGAATGATGTTATTAAATTTCAGATTTCTAACCTTGTCTTAAGTTAAAAATATTTCCAAATACATATTCATAGACGAATTCCCCAAAACCGATCGCATGAGGTGGTACTTTTCCCAAGGTTTCGATTTATATTTCGTTAGTTTTCTACGAAATAACATATTCCTGGTTTCTTTTTAAAGACGTGACTTAATTGTGAAGGTCATTCATTATTATGCCCATGAACGGTTTCATTACAAGTCATGTTTAACAAGAGGGCCAAGATGGCCTTGTGTCGCTCACCTGAGTAAGATTGCTGCGTTAAGCATGATAACAAAAAATGTGGCATCTAAAGTTTTTTTCTAACATTTGACTAAGTGACCTAGATTTTGATCCTACCTGAACTGGGAATTCATGCAGTCATCATACTTATCAAGTTTAATAAAGACTGGTACAAAAATGTAGGCCCATACAGTGTTCACAAGATTTTTCTAAAATTTGCCCTGGTGACCTACTTTGAGTTAAACAAACTTTCTTACCAAGTAACATTAAGGTTTGGCTGAAACTGTGGCCTCTAGAGTGTTCACAAAGATTTTTCTAAGATTTTACGTGGTGACCTTGTTTTTGACCCCATGCGGCCCAGTTTTTGAATTCATCCAAGATATCATGTAGACAAACATCCTGACCAAATCTTATAAAGATTGGGCTAAAACTGTGGCCTCTAGAGTGTTCACAAGGTTTTTCAAAGATTTTACCTGGTGACCTAGTTTTAGATCCCACGTTACCCAATTTCGAATTCATCAAAGATGACCAAATCTAATGAAGATTAGGCTAAAACTGTGGCCCCTAGAGTATTCACAAGGATTTTCTAAGATATGACCTGATGACTTAGTTTTTAACCCCATGTGACCCATTTTCGAACTCATCCAAGATATCATGTAGACAAACATCCTGGCCTAATCTAATGAAGATTAGGCTAAAACTATGGCCTCTAGAGTGTTCATAAGGATTTTCTAAGATTTGACCTGGTGACCTAGTTTGTGACCTCATGTGACCCATTTTCGAACTTATTTGAGGTATAATGTGGACAAACACCCTCACTAAATGTAATGAAGATTGGGCTAAAAATGTGGCCTCTAGAGTGTTCACAAGGTTTTTCAAAGATTTGACCTAGTGATCTAGTTTTTGGCCCCATCCGGCCCAGTTTTTAAATGCATCCAAGATATCATGTAGACAAACATCCTGAACAAATCTAATGAAGATTTGGGCTAAAACTGTGGCCTTTAGAGTGTTCAAAAGTTTTTTTTAAAAAACTTTTACCTGGTGACCTAGTTTGTGATCTCAGGTGACCCAATTTCGAACTCATCCAAGAATTCATGTAAACAAATACCCTGACCAACTTTCATGAAGATTGGACCAAAACTGTGGCCTCTAGAGTGTTCACAAGGTTTTTCTAAGATTTGACATGATGACCTAGTTTTTGACCCCATATGACCCAGTTTCGAACTCATCCGAGATATTCTGACCAAGTTTCATGAAGATTGGGCCAAAACTGTGGCCTCTAGCGTGTTCACAAGCAATTGTTGACGAAGAACGTCGCACGACGGATGACGCACGACAGACAAAAAGCGGTCACAAAAGCCCACCCTGAGCACAAGAGCACATAGATGCAATCCCACATGCACACATAGGTAATATAGACTGTGTCGGCAGTATGTTGTCTATATCGGTTATAGATTAATGGATTATGATTAGCAAAACTCGATTCAATTTATATTTGCAATTCAAATGTGGTACGCATGTATGAAAAACATCACGTTATATACGAAGCGAGACCGAAATTATTTGAGTATACTAGATAAAATTGTAAACAAGTCGGATCGACAACTGTATAATACCTACCAGGGTCGCAAGCGGCACCTCGAACCCCAGCTAAGAAGTGCGTAACATCCAAATAGACCAAGCTTCGCCCCTGCAGACGAAGATAAAAGGCAAAATATGCTTAATAGACCATGACACCAACATGGATGCACATTAGGACCGGGATTTTAACAACATGACTAAACATATTTAGCAATACTTTATTCTTAGCCGGTGTACGGGTGGTTAGAAGGAAATGTTTCATCACAGATATACATTGCAAATCAAAGTTCGAATTGTTATTAATCCGCATTAATAGCGTAAACACGGCCGTAACAAGTACATGTTCACATAAGACTTGTTTTGATGGAGTGCTTACAATAAGCATACTCTCTCTCTCTCTCTCTCTCTCTCTCTCTCTATTTGCAGATTGATTGTAGCCACTGAGTGGTAAAACTAACTGAATGAGTTTATTACTCACCACCTGTGTATTAGAACTTGAAGGGTGAAATACATGAATATGTTAGTTCACAACAAAAATAACACCAAGTACGCTAGCAGGTTTTGAGATGGTGTATGCTTAAACCAGTCGCTGGCTTAATTCAGAGAGTCTGCCTGTGTTTATAAATGTGGTCTTCAGGGAAACCTTCCGTCCTTTTAATGCTTGAATACTAAGGGTGAATATCATAATTGTTGTTTCCCCAATTAAGGTATTTATTAATGTAAACTTAGTCAAGTACATATTTTTTCGTAAACCAGAAATGGTTGAATGCATTTCTATCCAATTTAAGTTACAAGCACCCTAATAGCCATCAATTCCATCAAAGTCATGCATATAACTTAACAACACAAGCTTTTAAATAACAAACAATGGAAATGTAAGGGACACATTGGCAAGTTATATAGTGACATCTGACTTTCTCAATTTTCCTACGATGAAGTTTGGATTCTTTTTCATGTAATTTTTAGCAGAATCATGTAATGCATTGTTCTACCGTGGGGTTTTCTCGATAAACGAATTCAGATTTTCTTATTTACAGAATTCGTATATTTCCCATAGGCTTAAATGTTGACTAGAATACGAATTAGCTCCCCCAAATTAAACAATACTTGACAATCATTTATCCCTAAGTTTTATCCATACCTCCTGTCGGAAAATAATTCCTGAAAAAGTACCCATTTAGTTAGGAATATTTCCTGAAACTACACTAAGAAATAATACGCTAATAAGGTATGAACTGTATAAGGAAATTTAACATCAAAAATGTGAAGGACACATTGCACTGACCTGTAGGAAAATATTGTCTAGGAAATGCTACTTAGTAAGCAGTACTTCCTTAAACTGTACCAGGAAATAATACGCTTATATTGTATGATCTGTGTTTTATTTTTTCTTAGGAAACTAAATACCTAAAATGTAAAGAACATATTGCACTTTGTGAAAGTAATAAAACCTGACACCAATAGGTAGAGAAATTCTATTCAGTGATTGTTTACCTGTGTGACGAAACTGTCAGTTGTTTTCGTTAAATTGTCCCTTCTCGGTAGTTTCTGTTGGTTTCCCTTACTTTAAATTTGCGACTGTAAACTTCTGGGTAAATTCAGCACGAATAGCCAATTGCGAAATTTTACGTGACGTCAACAAACCGGAAGTTCCGCCATTTTGGAGGCTCGGCTTAGATTGCGCAATCAGCTCTAGTAAAATGTTTATTTTAGAATCATGGTTTCGAAATGTTCTATTTTCGGTTACTCTAATCGGAAAGATCGTGAAAGTGACTAAGAGTACTATAGACTCCCAGCTATTTTAACAAATCAAGGGAAAGACTGTGAAGATTTATCTACACGACGGAAAAGGGAATGACTAGTTAAGATCGGCCTGGACTTCACCAACAAGAATCTACAGAACGTTCGTGTTTGCTCTGCTCATTTCATCAATGGTAAGTTGATGTTGCAAATATAAATGTTTCACTCGTTATTAAAATAAAAGTTGTTTTTTCACAGATGTGTCATCTTTTAGTTGTTCATTTTGGATGAATGAGTGAAAAATTGGATGATTGGTTCAAAACGTTTCGCCACTCTGCTATTTTAAAAATGGCGTGGAGTGTATGATCCTGTTTACATGCATATGTACAAGATAATTTATATTTTCCAATTTGACTTTTGCTTAGGTTTTGATTATCTTTCAAGGGCTGTCTATCAATGATGCATACTCTCACAAAGACCTGTTTTATTCTTCAGGCAAAAAGGCTGCTTTGTATGACCCATTCAATCCTGACTGGGTTCCAACCGTCAACTTTGGCAGATCGGGAAATACAGCAAAACCAAATCGCTGCATCAGGCTACAGAAGAGGAAACGAAAGGAACCTGAATGTCCGATCTGTGTGAGAATTCACTTGAGGATGAAACCAGTGAAAGAGAAAATGGGGTAGGGACTCATACTGATGTTGATAACAAGTTAATGGGCGCTATGGAGTCTGAGCTCCAAGCACTTAGATCTGAGAACTGTGCATTAAATGGCTAGTTTTGTCATTTGAAAGCAAATATTGTTTGGATTTTTTTAAAGATAATAATGAAAAAGTCAAGCACTTGACAGGACTGCCCTCATTTTCAACACTGTTGACATTGTTTCATTTTCTTGAGCCACATCTTCCTAACAGTTTAGTCCTGAACAAATTCAAAACACTTGTGTTAACTGTTATAAAACTGAGACTGAACTTGACTAATGTCTTTCTGTCATATGAGTTTGATATAGCCCAGCCAACAGTCTCGAGACTTTTCACAAGCACGATTGCTGTTATGTATGCAAAACTGAAAAAACTGATCAAGTGGCCTGACAGAGACACACTTAGGAAAACCATGCCGATGGAGTTTAGGAAACATTTTGGAAATAGATGTGCTGTTATCATTGATTGTTTCGAAGCGTTCACAGAAAAACCAAGTTCTCTTGAACCGCGTGCTGAAACCTGGTCTTCATACAAGCATAACAACACACTGAAATATTTAATTGGGATAACACCGCAAGGAAGTGTTTCATTTATATCCAATGGATGGGGTGGTCGGGTTGGTGACAAGTATATAACTGAACACTGTGACTTTCTTAACAAGCTCTTGCCAAATGACTTGGTGCTAGCAGACCGTGGATTCGATGTGAGAGATAGTGTTGGTTCGGTTTGTGCAGAGGTTCGAATCCCAGCATTCACCAGAGAACGTGATCAGCTTTCAGCTGTTGATGTTGAAACAACACGTAAACTTGCCCACTGTCGAATTCATGTGGAACGTGTCATAGGTGTAGTGCGACAAAAGTACACAATTCTCAATAGCAGACTTCCAGTTAATTTCATAATGAACAAAGACCAAAGTGGAATGTCAGTTATGGATAAAATAGTGTGTATTTGCTGTGTCACGGTTAACTTGTGTGATTCTGTGGTTGATTTTGACTAGAACCGAGATATGACTCATGAGTGCTGCAAATTTCAACAAACGTTCATCCCAGAATTTGCATGCACTAGTCTTTCTCACATCATGCATACATAGTCTCTTTCATATCCATAGCAGTATATGAAAATTAAAATGGATTGTTTAGTGTTACTGTTATATTTAGAGGGAGAAAGCAAAAGGGAGAAAAGAAACAAAAGTCTAAATGTTGAGTATCACTGACTGTATTATTCAACAGAACTTCATTTTGATTATTTTGATGACCTGCACATAGGTATATAATACAAGATTTATTTTTCTATTTTCTGCATGCACATAATCTTAAACGAATAATCTTCTATTATTCATAACATAAAATAACTCAAGATGATATTTAACTATAAACATGTATATAAATTATAATCCTGTAGTTTGTTCTTTACAGTGGTGTAAAATTCCCCAAATTATCACTCACTCTTCCAAGCCAGACAGAGTGGGCAAGAGGAATTTTACACCCCTTGGCTGCCTTTGATTACATATCTATACATGTACATATATATACACACACACCTATTTCCTCTCCTTATTTCCATTTTAATATTTCTCTCTCTAATCACCCATCATTGTACATCAACTTCTTAATATCTAAGTATAATTATACAAATACAATTGAACTCATATTGTCATCCACTTGTATTAAGCGGTCAGTTTTGATATTATCAAACAAGCATGTTGGTACATGTTAAGCCTTCATTTTGGGCAATCTCTCCTAAGCGGTCACTTTCAACTGTTCCGCTGACTGACCACTTAAGACAGGTTTGTCTCTGTGTAGTTTCTACACTGTCCCAGTCCTTCTCCTTTATTTCTCTGTTTTAGCTTCTCTCTATCTCTCTCTCCCCACCCCATCCATCATTATACAAACCTATCAACTTTTGAAAATATCTAAAATGATAGGATGGCCCTAAAATCAAAGTTTGTCCTGTCTTAAATGAAAGTGATTAAAATAATTTATATTACAGATGAAATATTACCTTTAAAATTTCAATGTTACATCAATAACATTATCTAATCTAAGTGGATTCCGGCAAATATGGGGATTCTGGTAAAACGAGTAACCGATTATATGCCTATATATTTCCTGTCTCAAATTCATGCAAAACATTAGGCACAAATACAACTCAACAAATTGAAATTCCTATTATGTCTGACAAATACAATATCATGACGTCACTGTCGGCTTTCGTGATGTCACTTTCTTAAGAAAACTTAATAAACTCACTTAAACCTATGTAAATTTTCTTCTTATGTCTTGAATATTTATAGGTATATAATAAGAGGAAAATTATGTTGCAGTAGTTTTTCCAGGCTTTGTATTTTGCTACTCGCAGCGTATGAAAAAAAATACATTTCACTCGACCTTCGGGCTCGCGAGATATCATTTTACCCTCACTGCTCTTAGTAAAATACAAAGCCAAGAAAAGTTACTGCAACATAATATTCCGTATGTATACAGAAGTCATGTAATTTACAAATGTATGATCTTGTGAGTTGTGACTGATTCAATATCCTAATATCAAACTTATCATTGTCTTCTTCTCTTAAATTCTGGAAGTTCCTTACAATCTAGACAATACCATTTACCACGTGGAGCTTTCTTTAGCTTGACACATCTGTAGTGGAACCATTCTATTGTGCAGTTTTGATTGTCACAAGCAATCATGTCACCATGCTCGCCTTCCTTACAATAGCAAAAGGTCTGGCTATCATTAGATGTTGTAGAAATACCATTTTCAGATGGTGAGGCTGGTGTCAGAGGAGTTGATCTTCTAGTGTGAAGTTTCCCCACCTGTTCAGGAATTACTGCATGGTAGAAGAAATCTTTTGCTTTCTTGCAAATAGACTTCCACACAGCTTCATCAAATAGCACTTCCTCAATATGTACTTCTACTTCAGTCCATACAACAAAGTATCCCTTTTCCAGGCCTAAACATTCAAGTCGGGTTTGTATATGATAGAAATACCCATGATTATTATCCAACATTTTCTCTCCATTTGTGCTTAGCAAACACTTCACATCACCTAACCCACTGAGTCGAGCATTGTATGGGCATTTAATTTCTATGCTGCTTTCCCCACAACAACTACATCTGAATATTCCATCCGGTGATGCACCAATATATGGATGCACCGAACAAATCCTGAACCCAGAATCACTGATCTGACAGTCATCATGTATTGTTGCCATGGCATCCTGAAACTGTTCTTTAGCTACCTTCTCATGATCAAGTCCCCATTTTGTAGCACTGTTAGAGAATTTATTCAGATCTAGATAACACACTGATCTGATAAGTGATTTTGATGGACATAAAGCACTTGTTGAGCAAACTGCTTTTGCCCTGGAAGTAGTTATTCGCGCTGTCCTGGACGTAATCTATAGCTTACACCTGGACTGCTCCCTTGTGGCTTCCTCCAACGCCATGCTCTGCTCTGCTGTACATGTCACACTTATTTCAGAACAATGTTCAAGCAGTTAACTGTCTGTCAATTTAATACACAAGTCACTTTTCAGGTGTCTCAGTTGTTTTGGAATCATTTGATGCAGCTTTAGGGATGAATTTGCATATGGTTCAAACACTGACAATACCACAGCATTTGATCCTGAATCATTGAGACACTGAAGTAGTCCATTGATTTCATCATCAGTTAACTCGGTTATAGTACGTTCCCTTTTTTCTGATGGTTCAGATCTCACAGGAGAAATGATACCTGCTGCCACATTCAACTCATCCTGAAGCTTCCTCTTAGCCTTCTTTGCCGTAGTAAAGTTTATAACCCTGGCCTCCTTGTACTGCAT
Organism: Solen grandis; assembly: GCA_021229015.1. Classification (NCBI taxonomy): domain Eukaryota; kingdom Metazoa; phylum Mollusca; class Bivalvia; order Adapedonta; family Solenidae; genus Solen; species Solen grandis. The sequence continues at coordinate 74,897,641 of CM037781.1, read as the reverse complement.
ATTTTCGCTGTCGGCAACACCCAGTAAGCGTTCTCATCTGTTGGTGTTTTTGCATCTCTGATGCGGGTCACGGCTTCATCTGCAAAAAGCAAAGCAGCGATGTGAGAACAAGCTTCTCCAAGGCCTGCCATACTGTTGCAGTATCCTGCTAGAATCTCTCCCGTGTTTTTGCAGATGACCCATGGCTGCAATGGTTTTTCTCTCATGCAACATCAACATAAGTTCACTTCCAATGGCTTTTTCAATGATAAGAGCTCTGCAGGGTGGTGCAAACAATTGTCTGTTTTACACATCTAAGTAATGGGCTATATTAATATTTTTGTACAGCGACAACCCAACAATCATAAAAGCTCGACTTTTTCTTTGATTAATACAGACAAGCTAAAAAAGTACTCTCTGTTTATTTCAAAATTATAAATTTTAAGTCTGGAAAAGTATAAGCCTTTTGAACAAAACAAATGTAAGGATTTGTGGTCCAGTAGCATGCATAACCACCAACATATTGGGAGTTTGATCCCCTTTCTGGGACAATCATTTTACTACCGTCCCAGACATTAAATACAATCCCAACCTCAAGAATGGTCAGTTTATGATGCTTATAACTTTCCAGCTTATCCAATGGTTATGAAAACAAACAAAATACAAGTGTTTGAATACAACCAACAACAAATCCAACATTGCCAAAAATAATGATAATAAATAATGGAAAAAATATACAACATTAATTTATTCAGTGAATTTGCAAGAAATGGGGGATTAAAAGCTGTTGTTTCTTATCTAAGAATAAAAAATCACACACACACTAAATGTAATAAACAGGAAACTGTATACATATGTCATATGTAAATACTTGGTCTTTTTGGTTTCGTTTTCTAATAGAAATTGAAAAAGAAATGTGTGTTACCTTTTGCTGAAATGACACAATTTCCATTGCATTCCACTGCCGAAACGTCCCTCACCCACTTACTTATGAACTGGTTGTATGCGTCCAAAGCTTTATAACTTCGAATTTCTTCCTGTGTGTAAGAACTTGGTGTCGCAAATAAAAAGAAAACGATGTAAAGTTCCTAACAGAAGGAAGCAGTTTCTTGTCATAAGACCACGTCTTGATTTCATAAGGATCAGTTCCCGCATGTAACTTCAATTTCTCATCACAACGTTCTTTTACCTCACTACTGAGTCTTTCACGATAAGAAATGTCATCCTTACTAACAATTTTTTTTTCTCCATAATCGTGTCAACATCCAAAGCACAATGAAAGTTAAAAAAGCAAAAGAACAAACACCGTAAATGCACAATTCATACGTAGATTTAGATTTGTTTCTCGCAATTGCAGAGTGCCTCCAAAATGACCGACTTCCGGTTTAGGTCATGAAATCTACAGGTGCGTGAAATATCTCAATAATATTATATCTAATGTAAGTAACTATCTCATCACTTATCTTAGTTGTTTCGAAATCTTACGGAAAATTAAGTATGCAAGTGTTTTTATTATCATTGCATTATAAAGTAGGTTTTCGATAGTTAATGGTCATTCGGTTAATTTTAGAATGATTAATCAGGGTCATTTTAACGCTCATGGCTGGTATAGTTCTATAATTCTATTACTATTATAGTTCGTTTACTTTACGGTGCCGCGTTGAATTTGGCCTGTCTGTGTCTGATCGCCGAGAAGATCACTTAAAGATAGATAGGCGCTGGAGGTTTTAACATTAAGGAATATAAATATACTTTTAAAAGCTGGGACTTTGGTGAGCGAAAGGTTATATAGAGGACACTCAGATTTGCAACTTGGGTTCAGATATAGGCGCAACCCTTGTTCAGACGTGCAGAGTCTTTCTTTTGTCCATATAGTCGCTATATACCGGGTGGCAGTACTGTATATTGAAGGGATTTATGATTGTGACGGAATTTGTTCACTGTTATACATACTTATATGAGTTCATTATTACATGTTAATTTTGACTGATTCAACCCAGATCAATAATTTTTTCAATAACTGTTCCAATTATATACCAGGGAATATCCCGACTTGTTCATACATTCATTTTCTAATCATACAAGCGGGGACCTTGAGGAAAATTCTATTATACACGTAGACGGATCCATACACAGTCTTGGTCTTGTTCAATATATTGTTTAGTAGAAATCACGCTCGACTCGTTACACCTGAATGCATTCTAATAATAAAATATTTCACCAAAATACAAATGCACACTCTTTGCGATGAGTCATAAGGCTTCTACGAAAGAGTTTTACACGGAAAACAGGAAACTATTTGAATGATATTTAAACAGGGTAGTGTAAAGTGAAGGTAAGTGGCAAAATGTATAAACGGATGCATGCTCAGCCAACATGAATGCACATTATGGCCGATATTTCAAAAACACACCTACACATTTAGCAATACTTTATTCTTAACCAGTGGCTTGGTGGATATAAGATGTTTGGCTGAGCTTGAATGTAAATATGATGTTTGAACGGTTAATGTACAGGCCATATATGGAAGTAACTCTTGGAACCGTTCAGAATCAGTAACACTCATTTATACTCGTCACTCTCTATATAAAAATTATTGTAGAGATGACTGAAATTCCTCTTGTAGGTAAGACCCTCATTTTCATATTTACAATTCAGTATTGGAATTATAATTAATAATTAATGGCAAAAATAGCTTATAAATGCCTAAGCTCACAAAAGGTTTTATTGAAGATCTATCTAGTGTACAGGGGATTTATATGTTTGCATATAATTATTTATATGAGTTTTTAGGTTTAGAATTACATTTTCTTATAAGTAAGATTTTATATTTTACACAGAAATAGTATTAATTCTTTTTCATCCATTAAGAGTCATAAACATAAATTTAAAACATACGTTATTTCATATTTGGTATTTTTTTATCGTTATATTTAAGTATAATGATAACTGTTTAGTATTATTTATAACCATTAAGGTGTTAAACTGTCAGTTTAACATGTTTATATGCGATTAGTTTATCAGTAAAAGTGTAATATTTTGCTGTTTGTTCATGTCGGATTCAAATAAGGAAAGAGTTTTCGGCTGTTACTCAATATCCCAGAGTCAAGTCTGAACAACCAATTCAACTATGTAGGTATGTCGCGGCCAGGGATCGAACCCATGCGTTTTCATTGGTTGATATCTGAGTCAACGGCTGCTGTTAAACGACGTTACGCGTGCCTATTTCCGCCTAGTATGTCATTAAGTAAAACAGAATAAGTAAAGCAGTTGTTTTCGACGATGATTTGTTACCTGCATAGTAAATTCTATAAACCAGTTTGGATGGCCTGCATTTTGAAACGAGGATAATGTAAATATGTTTACTTTTGTGATAGATTGTTGCAATATGCACGTAAAACTATATATGTAATGTTAATCCGTCTCGCTGCGGGTAGAAGTGAAGTCATATGATGAAGGACATGCATCATTAAGCTGGTAAATTATAGATGGCATATCTTACTTAAGGTTCGGCATAAGGGCAGTGTCAGGATAGTATGACATGGTGTGATATCATGTCACTTGTCAACAGTGTAATATACATGTTTGTTTGTTTGTTGAGTTTAACGTCCCACCGAGAGTATTTCTGTCATTTGTAGACGATGTCTACTCAAGACAGATATAGTGCTGCCACACTGCAGTATCATGTCGTAGACATGTGGCATGATACCATACCCAGTCACATTATTCTGACACCGGCCCAACCGGCCCTGCAACTACCCTAAGCAAAGTACCAATTGGGCGAATACTTTTTTTCATTTTCAAATTATTGTGCGAATAGTACCGTGGCTGAATTCTGTCATCTCTGCAATAACATGAACATTCAGACACCTGTCTGCATCGATGACGTACTTTATCTTACTGATGACGTCGTCATCAACAATGCGGTTACTGCCACGCCCTGCATCGTCTTCAAGTGTATATTTTCCTTTCTTAAAGCGTTTATGCCACATAAATACAAACGCCTTTTATACATCTTATGTACATTTACTTCGTTTCATTAACTTAAGCGTTTGTGTAGGCGTCTTCCATAAGTCTGTACAATATTTTATAACGGCCCTGACTACCTTTCTTTCAAGACACGTCATGACGATAAAACCTGTATCACTCTATCATATTTTGCTATTCTACACCTAAAATGAAGTGAAAATCGGTCAAATAACAAGGCCTGCATAGTTTAAAACCCGTTTAAATTTGCTTAATACTTGCTTTCAACACCATGACATCGAATGACGTTTATTGAAGTCAGCCTTAAAAAAATACAAAAAGAAGTTCAGTGTATATAAGCTGTCAAAATTTCAAGTTTCAAAAACAGCTTGAAGCTGCAAACACTTAAATATATTCTGTGGTCTTTTCGACTTTGGGAATACATATATGAAGGTGCACATTTATGTCTTGATTTACTACTTCTATGCAAATTTTAAGAAAATCAATGCCAAAAATTGCGGCTGCAGAGCGAGTACAAATGTTTTAAACTTTTTTAGTTCTGACGTAATATGTTCGAAATTAAATGGAGTTGTAGACGGCTGAATCTCGAGAAAACAGCACAAGATCGGCAAAACATCATTTCATGCCAATTAGTTTATTCCTTTAACTTTGCATTCTGTGACCGATCCTAAAAGTTACACATGATAAGAAAGGCCACTGGAATGGTTTAAAAATCTTTTTTCATATCCTTACTTGAAAAGCATTACATAAATAGCAGTCTAGCTTTGCAAAACTAATTGGTGTCAGGCACGTCATTGCTTATCTGACACATCAAAATGAAAAGCTAGTAAAATGCATCTGGACCCAACCTCTTTTTACAACTTATCTATGTAAATAAAAATAACATCTTGAAAAGAAGTTGAAAATATGTGCTGCATGAAACATTTTTTTTTATTTTTCATGTAATTTTCTAACATGCTGAAGACATTGAAGTTGTGTATGTGTCTCAAATGAGAGAGTAGCTTAATAAACCCTTCGAGACTTTACCAGTATGCTGAGTAACTTTAATGTATAATGGTACTTAGTTCCAATGATGAAATATCATTTCACTTTTTTTCATATTCCGTCTTTTGCCGAGTTTTTGTATCAAATATCTACTGAATATTTATATACAATCCACCATTAAACTTTGAAGGGATGTATGTACAAACGAATTAAAGCAAATACCATATTCCTTCTCTTAGAGTTCAACACCAAGAGTTATACATTACTATAATTTCAATCCAAGTTATATACTTGACCAGAGTTTAATTCCAAGTATACGTAATCCATAGTTGGGATTTATCAACAATAAATTTCCATTCCTTTCCCTGTTTCTGTTCTAATATTCATGCGTGAATGATAAACTGTTTTTAAATGTAGGTAAAGGGAAATAACTTCCGCCCATTAAGAGATAATGAGTCCATTTTTAGTGTTTTTTTATTGAATCATTTTGAGACTTCTTTTTTACTTAAAAATTTCATCATCAACATCATCATCACCATCATAGTTGTCTTTGTCATCATCAGCATGAAGAGCATCACCAACATCGTCATCAAAATATGTTTTAGTATCATTTAATACAAGCAAAAAAGGATCGATTACTTATGTTTAGGACAACGTCATTTCTATTATCTAGCACAGGGGTTTGTAGCACCCTTTGTCGACTTCCGCTGCTTTATTTCACTATCATGATTGAAGTCTTAAAATTATAGAAAGGGCAGTAAGTCCCTCAAGCATACTTTTGATGGTGACATTAATTACTCTCCGATATTTTTGCAAAGACAAGGAATAACATGGAGCCGTTAGTCTCAGTAGATTCAGAAATAATTTATCTTTACGAAAATATATACTTTTGCTACTCTGGAAATTGTCTAGACCTCATAGATGTCTTTTTTCCATAAAAATACCCGTTTTTTTGTTTAGTCGGACAAGAAGTCGTAAAACCAAATCACTCGTTCTCCCCAAAGTAAACTGCAAAAATTACGCAACAGCTCGCTTAAACCGGACAATATATCAATATCATATAATAAAACTAACCGACTGCGTTTAAAAAAACTAGCACTAACGTCCCACACCGTGCAACAATCGGCGAAAGTTTTTGCTGTAAACACTCCTTTCACTACTCGTCCGTCATGACAGGAATATCGACATCCATGAAACGAGCTTTCTGATTGGCTGGCTGAACAAAGTTGGGGCGTGACAATAGGTGTAAGCCAATCGGATTTTGTCTTACATATACATCTCGTGACACAATAATGGAAAGTGATTTACATATAAATGCCGACAGTAAAAACTTTCGCCGATTGGTGCACGGTATGGAACGCCCGGGCTTGTATTTTAAACGCAATCGATTAGATTTATTAAATTTTAATGCTGTGTTGTCCGATTTTATCGAGTGATTGGCTATTTTATGCGGTTTACTTTGGGAGGAACGGGTGTTTAGGTTTTACGACTTCTTGTCCAACTAAACAAAAAGCGGGTATTTTTTATGAATGAAAGACAACTAAGAGGTTGGAAGAGTTTCCAGAGTGGCAAAAGTATATATTTTCGAAAAGATAAATCATTTCTGATTCGATCGAGACCTACGGAATCGATTTATTCTAAGTATTTGCGAAAAAATCGGAGAATAATTAAGGTCACTGTCAAAAGTAAGCTGTATCGACTTGCTGCCCTTTCTATTATTTTGATACTACATTCGTGAAATGGATAACAGACAACGGGTGCTTCAAACCCCTTTGTTATCTAGTAATGTTGCTGTGTAGTGTATGACCAGCACATACAGAACATTTTTTTCAGCTCCTGTTAAACTGGTTTTAATTATTGTGCAGAATGGTTCATGAATTAATTATTAAATCAGGAAGGAATTTCGTTTTGAAATAAATAACTCCTGTAAGGTTGAAGGATTTTTATATCAAAGTTTTCTGTGGTCAAGTGGTTATAACTTACTATCATTACTTACTTACATTAGTCTCATGCTTATATGAGGAGTATAGGGTATATATTTAATAAATTACCTCTGATTTTACCTTTTTGATGGGAGTTCCGATAGTGTTTAATTGTGCATTACACCGTGATAGAGTGGTTTAATATAGTTAAATATAACTAAACCATGCATAATATGTTGAGGTAAGTCATGAACGTTTAACTAGTCTCCTTATCCTGGTTGATAGATGAAGATGGTTATTATAATATTGGTGACTTTGTGAATTACATAAACAGAAGCTTAAAAGGATTAAAAAAAGGAAAAGGATATTTTTATTCCTTGAGGCTATAAATTAGTAGTGACATTTCCCTATATCTCATATGTGACTGTGGTTTATTTTTCAGGTCTCTAGCATTGACACGGCCGGCTGAGGTAGGTCTTATTGTACATATCTATTATCTGGACTAATTGGTTCTAAGTAATGACCATCTTTTATATGATTTTGAAATACACATAGGTGATCTTTTCATGATATGATTATGTATACTTATGTATATAATACACACACATATTTGTCCTAAATAATTATTTTTTACACCATTTCAAAACAGTTTTTTTACAAACGTAACATTACCAGCCTAAAAGGAAAAGTATCCAAAACTTTAAAAGTAACAACCAAGAAGCAGCGAAATAAAAACTATTTGATTTAAATATCTTTTGTGAGTGTGGTAAGCGACTTAAACCTAAAAATTGTAATCAGAAGAAATTTTTACCTGTAAAGTGTCCAACCAAAATAAACTCCTTTATCACAAGTATATCTCGCCTTAATGAATGAGAAAAGTCTGTCCTCAGTCTATATTAGTGCAGCCAAACACTATCTTTGTCTGCAATATAGAAATAAAAATAACTTGATAATTTACATCCAAAAACAAGCAGAGTTTGTATTCTACATAAACCAAAGTCTCCATTTTGTGTGTAAATGAAAGTAGTCCCAGGTATGTATACAGTGTTAAACAATGTATGGTGTTCAGTTATCACCATAAAATGTAAAAAGCATGAATTGAAAAATTAAACTCATATACCTTTTTTATACTTTAAATAACAATATCAGTGCAGCTATATGTATAAGTTTTGTCATTGTTTAAAAGTATTTTTGCAATTTTTTTCTCTATAAACATAATGTAATAAGTTGGTTATAAATTCAAAATCAGTTTTTAACAAGAGGGGCATCATGACCCTAGAACCAGAGTACCATATGCTTAATTAAACAATTCAGTTTAACCTTGATTAAAATATCATCGGTTAAAGAGGAGGTGATTTTTAAGGTTTTAAAAATAAAATGGTGTTAGTTGCCATGGATAAAATTTGCTACCAAATTTTGTGGAGGTTCACCTAAGGATGATGCATGCCAAGTTTGGGTGATCCCATTAGCTCACCTTGAGCACGTTGTGCTCTAGTAGTTAAAAAGTCTTAAACGTTGGTATAACACGCCATTAAGCTACTGCAATTTATTTCTAATGGTGAGCTTTTGTGATAGCCTTTTGTCCGTCGTGCGTCGTCCGTCGTCAACAATTACTTGTGAACACTCTAGAGGCCACAGGTTTGGCCCAATCATCATGAAACTTGGTCAGGATATTTGTCTACATGATATCTCGGATGCGTTTGAAATAGGGTTATGTGGGGTCAAAAACTAGGTCACCAGGTCAAATCTTAGAATAACATTGTGAACACACTAGAGGCCACAGTTTTAGCCCAATCTTCATGAAACTTGGTCAGGATGTTTGTCTACATGATATCTTGAGTGAGTTAGAAATTAGGTCATGTGGGGTCCAAAACTAGGTCACCGGGTCAAATCTTTGAAAAACCTTGTGAACACTCTAGAGACAACAGTTTTAGCCCAATCTTCAATAGATTTGGTCAGGATGTTTGTCTATATGATATCTTGGATGGGTTTGAAAATGGGTCATGTGGGCTCAAAAACTAGGTCACCAGGTCAAATCTTAGAAAAATCTTGTGAACACTCTAGAGGCCACAGTTTTTGCCCAATCTTCATAAATTTTGGTCAGGATGTTTGTCTAAATGATATATTGGATGAGTTCGAAAATGAGTCAAGTGGGCTCAAAAACTAGGTCACCAGGTCAAATCTTAGAAAAATCTTGTGAACATGCTTAAGGCCACATTTTTGGCTCAATCTTCATGAAACTTTTTCTTAATGCTATGTCAGATGAGTTTGAAATTGGGTCATGTTGGGTCAAATACTAGGTCAAATCTTAGAAAAACATTGTGAACACTTTAGAAACCACAGTTTCAGACTAACCTTGATGTAACTTGGTCAGAATGTTTGTTTACATCAAATCTCAGATGAATTCAGAACTGGGCAACATAGGGTCAAAAGGTAGGTCACCAGGGCAAATTTTAAAAAAATCTTGTGAACAGTCTAGAAATCTAAATTTCTACATTTTTGTCCAAGTGTTCATTAAACTTGATATGAATGATGACTGCATTAATATCCAGTTGAGTGCAAATTCAGGTAGGATCAAAATGTAGGTCACTTAGTCAAATGTTAGAAAAACACTTTAAATGCCAGATTTTTTGTCATTATGCCTAACACAGCTATCTTACTCAGGTGAACGACACAGGGCAATCTTGACCCTCTTGTTGTTTTTTTTTTAAATTGATACCTCTATAAATCAGTGAACCTCAAGGAACCGTCTTTGTAGTCGATGTGAAGATTATCAACGTCATAGGCCTTCTCTTCACCGTCATGAAGTACTTCATACACTGTTTGTGGTTCACCGTCCTTGCCTTTAGTTGCTCCAAGAGTTAAATTACTGAAAATGATCAACGTAAAATGCAACTTTCTAAAATTTATATAAAAATAATGTTCCTTTTTCTATGAATAGGAACCATAACTGCATCTGTTTCTGGTGCCGAAGTTAAAGCCTAAAGTTGGTCTGTAGATGAAAGCAGGGGCACAAATCCATACTTTTCCTCTTTGCTGTTAACGTATCTTTATGCTGAAAATTCAATATGAAAATTGTTATTGTGAAAGAAGGTTGTATATTTCATAACTTTTTTTAACAAGCACAAACATTATTTATCGATATCTTTGTAACTGTTAATTTGGTTTGTAAATGAAATCCAAATAAAATATTAATTCGATACTAACATTAAAAATTTATTACAAATGCCAGTTTGAAAAGTGTCATCACCATCAGCAGCATCATCATCATCAGAAATAGTCGATGATATCCAATTACATTTTAACATCTAATGATGGCGATAGAATTTGTCGAAACTGTCATTTTTTTCAAATTGTATTTCTAAACAAGCATAAGTAATTTACATAGACTTACCCAGGGTAAAGAATGTTTGCGAATTCCAGACACGGTTCCATGTCTTGGAGCTTCTCTTCCTGGAAGCAAGTAAGTGAAATAGAAAGTATATAATTTTTGGGCCATTATATTTTCCCATAAGTCACTGTCTTTCATAATTCTTTGTATGAAAATGTCATGAGGGTTGATTCTTCTAACAACAAAGTCACAGCAGTCATATTCCATTATAATAAGTTCTCCTTGGATCTGATAATAGCATTAAAGGCTTTCTTTCAAGGTTATTTTATTTGATCCTTTCTCAAAATGTTTTGTCCGTTTCTGCTGCTTCATGTATGAGTTTCTTTGGTGTATTCAGAAGATATTTTCTTTCTAATAATCCATTGGATCAACTTTCTGTAATTACAATTCCATCTGTCGATGCTGCTAAGTATAGTCTTTTTAAGTTAATGACAAGGCCTGGTATTTCAATTTTTCACAGATCTATTTTGCTTATATAAATATTGATATACACAATATACTTAATTTTCTTCAAGTGTTCAGAGATATATTTTTTTCACAATGCATATGTGCGAAATACATTGGCCAAGTTTATAACAAGCCAGATTGTCGCACACACTCTAGAGTAATGACCCTTTGCATTAATTAAAAATTAAAAGTGTCTTGGCTCTAACACTGACAAACGTTAACCAATCTTTGAAAAACATTGACAAAATGCTTTTTTGCACAGTAATTTATTCAAATTTGAAAATCATTTAAAATTTTCCAGATACTTGAAGAAATAATCCTTCTACAAATCAGTGTCATTAAAAACAATAAATGACAACTGGCTGCACTAATTTCACCCAGATTTAAAGCCATAAAGGTACACCATATCACCATGCTATTTCAGTCAGATGAATCTCACTATCAGCAAGCATGCTTTTCATACTTATACTTATTTAAAACTTTTTTTATCTGATTTATTGAAATACACTTACCTTATACAATTAAAACATAAGTTTCATTCATTATTTTAATAAACAAAAGTTGAATAAAAATACTTTCTTATCAAATACAATACATGTTATCTTGGGGAAATTCGGTTTTCATCATATATTGTAAACATAAACAAAAATACAGTTTATATGAGTCAGACCACCGATTAACACTTATACATCTTTTATCAGTATAAATTATATTTCATTAGTACAGTCAATTTTATTGTGATTAGAAAAAAAATAAATCAAGGATCATCACTTTCTTTCCTTAACTAACAGATAAGGGATTTTCCCGATATCGTGTCAGCCATCATTTCTGCAGGCGTATTTGATTGCTACTTTTACATAAGAACATTACCCTTCAATATGTTTATTACATTATCACTGTATTGGAGCGACACCGGATATTGGCACTAAGCGAAGCGAGAAATAGTCGAGCGAAGTTTGACCAAAAGGTAATCAGCAGCATGAACATATGTAAATTTGAACGAAAGGTTAAGAAAAGAGTCATTTGGCAAATTTGCATACTAAGGGAACACTCGTTTTTCAGAAAAAAACAATGTAATTTTCGTTTGATTTCGATGCAATATGCCGTAGATTACCATAGTAATATGCCTTACACCCGGTTGTCACTAATTGCTAAGCCGCCTTACAGTAAATGAAAATGATATTAATAAGATTAGATTAGAATCAAAACAAAGAAGTTACATTTACATAAATATAAAACCTGACCAGACATGCAATTATTGTGCTGAAATAGAACTATTTTAAAGCGATTGAAGTTGATAGATATAACTTTTTGCAGAAACTAGATGACATGTTTTAAGAGCAATATAAAGTATATGGCAGTGTTTCAGAATATTTTAGGTTTGATAGACGGTGACACATGTTATGGATGAACACATATATGAAAACGCATGCCAAATTCTTAGAAACATGATAACTTCGATAAAACTTACCCTTTAGTCAAGCTTCGCTCGAGTATTTCTCGCTTCGCTTAGAACCAATATCCGGTGTCGCTATTAAATCTTCAAAGCTGTGCTTATTAACTCTGAACATTACAGAAAAAGATATAATCACATTATGGAATGTTTATAAACTATATATCTTACCAGTCCATTTAAAAATTAAGAAAAATCGATTACAACTTTTAAATTATGAAATTAGACTGAAACAAGTAGTAGCCTTGGTACACTTAATTTTTTTCCTACGCAATAAATAGTGCGAAAGTTTAGTCTTTAATGTCTTCTCATCTTTTGAAATATCTCAAAAGATATTAGGTAATTATACAGATGTGAGAAATAATCCAGTTCTTCTTAAAACGACTAGACCTGACTTTATGAGTTTACGGTCGCTTCGACAGTACTTCAGTCATATAGCGACGTCCAGCTAATTACAGGTGGAGGAAGACCCCGAATGCACGGAGGCATCCGGGTAGGACCACCAACATACCGCAAGCCAGCTCGAAGGCTTCCTCACATGATGAGAGTAGAAGATTAATGTTATGTCTGTCATTGCATAAATTATTCAAAACATAGCATGACACATCAAAATCTAAACAGAGAAGCCTATATTTAAATGTTTGTATCACTGGACCTGGTTTTAAGTTAATAAAAAATCTATAAAAACACTGCTGGTTTCGCTATGATTTACAAAGAAACTTATATCATTTATTCATTAAATCAACTTATTTAACCCAACACTTAAATTCCCATGATATTTATGACAAATATGTAAAACTTTAATAAATAAAGGGAGATAATCACTATTCTGTATTGAAAGTATTAAAATAGAATATGGATTATCTCCCGTTATGAAACTAAAAGTAACGCTATGGTGGCCTTATATTTCAAGAGTCAACTTCATTTTACAAATAAGGTAGAAAAAAATAGGTGACAAATGAAATTTAAATCTGACTACTGATTTCAGAAAAGATTACTTTGGAAATGTTCTAAACAGAGCATATAAGGAAACTAGAAAACCCTGTGAAGACTCATTCTTAAAGGATTAATTTCATTTAAGCAAGTATGGTAGAATTAAATTATGACTTTTGGTTTTAGAGGAGATGATTTTTTTAAAATAGATTTGTGCTGGTTGCCATTGCAACCAAAGTTCTGCATTGATCAAGTGTATTTTAGCAACTTTTGTGAAGTGCCACCAAAGGATCATACATGCCAAATTTCATAAATTCCTACTCTGTGGTTTCAGAGGAGTTGTTGTTTTAAGAAAATTGTTGACGCAACACGACTGACGACGGACGCCGACGGACGTAGGATGATTCAACTATTTCATCTTGAGCTCGTTGTGCTCTGATGAGCTAAAAATACAGTAAAATTTCAACCGTCAACTTAAAATTATGTCAACCAAATTACACCCCTTGATACTCTTCAAAGATTGAGTTAGCAAAGTATGCACAGTTTCTAACATTTGTAAAATTTCCTGAACACACAGTCAGATTTTCATCCTTCAGTACGTAACACAATATCTAGGTATTTCGGTTACTGCAGCACTGGTACCAGCACTATTAGTGATTTGTGGTGTGAATGCATTAATGTCAAAACCTGCTTTTATCAAGAATGTCCTTATCCATTTTGCTAATGTTGTTTTAGTCACCTGTTTGTGACGTTTTTGAATACATACAAATAATTGAATTACATTACCTATTAAGCTTTTCGTCACATGTAAAAAACATTGTAACGCTCTAACGATACGCAATTTCGGATTTCTCAACATCATTTATCTACCTATGTTATTCAGTCTCTGTTCTCCTTTGACACTACCATTGTCCCTTCAAAATTTCCACAATTTCTTTTCTGCTCTGAGTCCCTTTGAATATCAAATGATTTGTAGTACAGTGATGCATGTTTAAACCCCTGCCTCAGTAGAAACAATTTATCCTATTAGTTATGCAAATTGCTTGATTGTTATTGACTTGTTCTAAGCATATTTTGGCATTCCCAAATGATATTTTGATGTTGTATTTTTCTTATCAGGTAAGCGTATTGTCATATATTTTGAATTAAGCAGAAACCCTACATATTCAATACATTGCAAAGGGATACAGACTGATTTTCCCGGATGCACTGTAACATTCTTGATAACAGCGTATCATCCATATATGAACAACTTGTATTTGTTTCTTTCCTTTAAGTACAAAACATTGGTTCAACAATTTCGTAAATATTCTAGGCAGACTAGAAAGTTCATTAGGTAAACACGTGTATCTCAATATTTTCAATCAGTTTTCTTTCTGGGAATACTAAAATAAGCATCCTTAAAATCCAATTTTGCGAAGAAACAGATTTTCCAAACTAAATGCAAAACTGATTCAGAGTCTAAATTTTAAAATGTTTACAAACATGGTTATGCAGATTGCTAAAGTTTAAAATAAGACAATATGTGCTATCGGACATTGGGTATTATGAAAATGTTCGATACTACTTGATCCCCTTGGCCACTCACTTACTGTATGACACACTTAGACTCCATTTTGTCCATCAAGTTACTAATCATGAGTTCTTGATTCCCTGAAAACTGTATTTTTTCTCTTGTAGAGAGAACATGGTGGAGAGGAAAATTCTATTTTATATCCTGACCTTATAATGTCTAAGGATGCATCCGTGCATTCGGGGTCTTCCTCCATCTGTAATTAGCTGGACGTAACATTTTCAGGTGTATTGCTAAATATTTTACTTACGCCTACTGTCGATGAGTTTCTTTTTCAGGCTGTTTTATCGCTCTATATTTAGGCAGAGCCCTCCCCCCCCAAAGCATCCCGAAAAGCCGTGGCTGTGGGTCCTTACATGTGTCCTTTCCCTCCCCACTTTGGTACAGGCTTTGTGTGGAAATTCTATTTGTTAGCTACAAATACAGTCAAACTCTTTCCCAATTTTTGACTGTCGTCAATTTCTTTCAATCTCTTCTCTAAATCTTTTCCACCCCAAAACAGATATATTGGCGATACAATCCTTTATGTTTCATTCATAAGGCAGCATACCACGTTGAAATAATTGAAAGTAGCAACTTTTTACGATGACTCGATTTGTAACGGTGAGCGTAGGCCAACATGTTAAATCCAAAGAAATGTTGAATAACTCCTCAGCTTCCTCAGAATGCATGGCTAAAGTTTTGTCTATTATATTTACCATTGGAACCATTCTTTTCATCAGTTTGGTTTGTGGCCTTTGGAAAGATCTGTCACTTCGCTTGAGGGCTTTCCCTGTCCATACATTTTACTTTTGGCACATTAAAAAATTCACAATTTTCTGGCCCATGGTATCTCTTTACTAGATCCTGCACTGCTCATTATTATCCCTGGGTTCAAAATTGGCACCGCCAAAGGAATCACTTGATTTTATAAAGACTTATTTAGGAAAAAAATGTGTTCTCTTCTTATATAGGGAGCTGTTGCTTTCAACATTGAAGCACAGGTACAGTTTTATTCGTAAAAGATAATTTTTACCTTGGATGACGTTGTATGACATTGACCCTGACCTACTTTTGATATTTTAATATCCAGCCTCCACATTTGGACCACTGGTGCAGATTTATGTGTGGCATTGAACTTTAACCTTGGTTGACCTTGACCACAATTCAGTGACATACTTTTATAAATTTAAGCTACGTCCTGCACATTTGGCCCTAAGGTACTATATGGATAATATATTCAGTATGACTATACGTCAGTATAGTAACTTGTATATACAGTCAAGGCTAAGATTCTCAGGTGAGCGATTTCAGGGCCATCTTGGCCCTCTTGTCATATTGTTTTTCCTCATTTTTCTCATGTCCTTAAAAGACTCAGTTATACGGTATGACATCGATATCAGTTTATTTTACTTATTTCCTATTGCGTATGTTATAGCTAATTATTTATAAAACGTTGTTTTTAACTGAAAACATTAAAAAAGTGTTTATAATATGTATTAAGTTATGGTCGTTACCATAACTTTCTGTATTCAAGCCAACAAGAACCAGGTGATGGACCAACTCAGGCTTGCACTAGCATGGAACAGAATTGACGTAGCCAAAAGTGATATCTTCATTGATGATAAAAGATGGCCGGTAATCTCTCAGCTACTTTTATTTTGAAGTCAGATATGTCTTACATTATTCACTTAGATGTGTACCATTTTTATAAAAGTGATTATGTGAGGAAGGGCTAAAAATCCACATATATAAAAAATAAAAATTAAAAAACTCCAGAAGAAGGTGCATGTAATTGGAGAGAAACAACAAACAATCACGGAGACAGGACATTACATAAATAGAGAAATACCAACAGCTACCACCTTAGAACGGTCAGTCAGCAAAATAAGACTTTTGGCATTGTTTTATATTATCTTACAGATTTCAAATAATGATCATCTAAGAAATTCCTTAAATGTTATGTTCTGCCTAAAGCAGAAAGTCCTATTGGATTCGTACTGCGTTTAATTTTTCTTATTATTCTTTCATTCTAACATTTCTACGGGTTAATATATGAAAGTCTAGAAAAGTTTGGATTTTCATTAAAATTTCACGAATGTCCATTTTTCCCAATCCGAAAAGGCATGTGTTCTATGGCGAAACAAAGATTCGAACCATTGACTTCAAATTTCAAATCCGTATTGCTTGCAGATGAGAAGGCTGAGATTTGTACTGAATATAAGTCTCCATGTCTTCTTTACATTCTGAAAGACGAACGTCATATTCCAATTATTGTTCTTTTTCTTTGACCTTAAATAACTCTAACACGGAAAATATTTTATCAAGCCAATATTTGAAAAGTTTGTATTGCTTTGGAGGAGCATCAAAATTATATAAAAGTTTTTAAGATCGGGGTTGAATCAGTTGAGCTATGGCAAAAAAAACACAAAATTTTGTTGTCCTCAGTGCGTTTTACAGTTTATTTCTCGAAAACCGAAAATATGATTCTGAATATTACTTGTATAGAAATACTCGACCGTTCTTTTGATGCTTTAAGTTTACGATTGACCTAATAATCATGTAGTAATGGCAAAAAAAGAGAAAAGAAAATCGTGTATATAGCTATAGTGATTTTTGCCGGTTTTTTTCGAGGTTTAACGGCTTATTTCTCGAGAGCGATTGAAAAAAATCCTATATATAAAACAAGCAAAATGTAGAGAACAATTATTTTGGTACCTAAACTTTTGAAATTGGTTAAAGTATAAGGAAGTTATATCAATATGATATTAAACATGTAGAACTTTAGCAGTTCTCAAGGTCTAACGGCTTATATCTTGAACATCATTGCAGATACATACATTAGGCGAGTGAAAGGTAGAGAATTCCAATACCTTTAACTTGTCGCATAGTATTTTTGAATTGATCAAAGTTTAAGAAAATGACAAGGTAAATAAGAATTGTAACAAGCAATACTTAAGAGATTCCACAACATTTCTTGAGGTTTAATTGCTTACATTTTAAAAAAACCTATAAAGCTAAACCAAAATATGTGACAATCAAACTGAATGGATTTACAAGACGTTTGTTTTAGTACTATATTATTGAAATTGGTCAAGTTAAAAAAATTATACCAAAATAGTAAACAACAATTCATAAGAGCTTCTCTATGAAGCGGAGTACAAAAAAATGTAATATTGTTTTATAGAGTGTAATACTAAAAATTGTGCTTATGTCACAGATAAATGGCGCGTTGGTAACAGATCGAGAAAGGAGAATAATGGGTGATATCAACATTGTTAGATGTCGAAACATGCTTCTGACGGGACAGTGGGTTTGGCTAAAAAATGAACTTTGAACGGGGTTAAAATATTTTAATAAATTAATTACATATTTTTCAAATAACAAAGAAAGGTGAATATTATAGGATATTATATATCGATGTCCTTTACCGAATTTAACATTATAATCTATTGAATTACTTAATCTGTAGGGTCTCGAATTAAGACATGTTTTGTAAACATGTACTTAATTTCCTCATGTTTTGTGTCGTGAAATTTCATTTTACTATGACTTTGATCCGTAGTATGATGGGTACTTATAGCATTTTAAAGGGTCGTGTTAGCATTATGCTGGATTATAATATCATCATGCTGGGTTCTAGTATCACTGTGATCGGTAATAATGTAATAGTGTTGAGTTCTTTTATAGTTATGTGGAATTCAAATATCATTATAATAGGCTGTTAAATTATTATAATTTGTTGTATTATCATCATATGGGTTTGTAATGTCATCATGCTGGGTTGAAATATCATCATGTGGGGATGTAATCACCTTATGAGGGATTGAAATGTCATCATGTGGGGACGAAAACTCTTTATGAGGGGGTTGCAATGTCATCATGTAGGGGTTGTGATATCATAATGTGGGATTGTAACGTCATCTTATGGGGTTGTAACGTCATAATTAGAGGTTGTTGTGTTATTAAAATTTGTTGATATGCCATTATAGTGGGTTTTATGTAATTTAATGATTAAATTGTCCAGTTGTTCTGTTCAATTGTAATATTGAAATATATATTTTTCTTTCCTTCTGTTCATTTGCAATACTAGTTGCTCCAATTACAGTTCTGTTATATTCAATTGCCCTAGCGACAAGTTGGGTTATCATTATCTTTGATCAACTTCAAAATGATGTGCATTGACGACACCGAGTTGTTCATTGCCTTATTCAATTGTTTTCTAATTTTCATTTATTTTATGTACGATGTTAAACAACCACACATAATGTCATTACAACCACGCATGATGGCATTACAACCCCACGCAATGCCATAATAACCCCACATGATGCCAACCCCACGTGATGATATTTCAACCTCACATGATGATATAATAACCCCCACATTACAACCCCGCATGAGCACATTACAACCCACATAATGTCATAACATCCAACATGATGTTATAACAACCCCATATGAAAAAATAACATCCCAACCTGATGACATTACAACCCTGCGTTATGATATTATAACCACACACAATGTTATTACAACCCCACATCATGATATTACATGCCCACATGATGTCATTACAACCATATATGATGATATAACATCCCCACATGATGCCATTACAACCCCGCATGGCATGATGAAAAGTGATTATGACAGCATTACTGCTTAAGTAATAGTTATTAAAATCATATTAAATCGTCGATTGAATCTATGAACTTTAACAATAATGCCGTACTTTATGATGCGCTCAAAAAGACCTGAAAATTTCAAGTGATGGCGTCATCAAACGTGACAGATATTCATGTTTTTCGGTTAAGGGATTATACATGAAAATCTATCAATTTGAAGAGAGGAAGCGATGATTTGGTTGGACCAATAAACGGATGTTCTTACGCAGGATAGAGTTTCCATTTTGAATAGTGAATTGCGATGCTTGTTTACGTGAATGATCTAGGATTAATTCGTGTGTACTTGGGCCAAAAAGTCTATCTATACTTGGGCCAAAAAGTCCCCCTACCTACCTACCTACCTTTTTCTGATTTCTAACAGTTCAACAGTTTTGTATTTTTCTAAATGTGTAAGAAAAAAAGCCAATACATAAAGCAACTATTTTTGGTGGTTTCAAGGAGTTTCTAAAGTTAACGAAAAATTGGACTAAGTATACGAAAGTTACATAGAAATAAAATTCATTGTTTTGCTTAAACCTCTGTCTTATTTCCGTTTATTGTTGCAAATGTAAAAATCAATCAATTTAAAGGCTGAAAGACATGGATTTCAAAATAATATTAATGATTTTAATACATAACTTAGATTTTTGTCTGAAATGGTGTATACTGGAGGGAATAGTTGTTAAATCACGTGGATACGATATAATGGATATTAAATTAAGAATTAAAAATAATATTAAAGCGATAGTAAAGTGAAATAAAATCATGTATATATTTGCCTATTCCTGTATGATTAAATGGTTGCGTTATTATATATAACCCATATTTATGCTTTCATGAATATCTTTAATATTTGAAAATAAAAATCCAAACTGTTAAAATTCTTAGCTTTTTTTTTAAACTTTTGTTTTAAATGTAATTCAAATGTTGTTGTTTTTTATTTGTTTGTGTGTTGTTTTTTTGGTTGTTTTCACTTTATATTTTTAGAAGGGCCAAAGTCATTTAGATTCAACAATTTAAAGTTTGATTAAATGCTTTAGTACATGTTTATGAAAGCGATGATTAAAGTTTAAAATCTTCAATGATTAAGCATCATTATTCTATACTTTTATTAAATGATGTATTCAATGATGAATCTTTGAAAAAGAAAAGAAAACGGAAGGCCGTTTCGTCTATATTTTCAACAAACGACCGTCTAGTATTTCTTATGAATATTTTAATAGTACGGTATTTTTTTTTTTTTTTTTTTGCTCTGATCATTTTTCCGCAGACGGGAATTCTAGATGACATCATGTTATCTGCAATCCAACTCGACCGTAAAACTTTGTGGAACTTTTCCTTGAACATGGAGTCAGCCTGCGAGAATTCTTGACTATAGAGAGATTGCGCTCGCTCTATGACAAGGTCAGCTTTATTCGGTTGTTTGTTTTTTATCCCACAAATAGTTCATAAATACGTTTAATCGGTCTTCTTCAGAAAAATATTATGCTGCCACTTTGCAGTTTAACCCTGTGGACATGGGGCATGATAATGCACACAGTCATATTATCCAGGCACTTGCTGAGATACCTCAACACTGAGTGCCAAACAAGGAAGAAAAATTATTTCTAAATACCTATGGATTTGAATCAACACCAAAATAGCAAAAATATTTCAGCGTTGAAAAGGGTCCTTTTTGAGGTTAATATCTCTTTTATTGTCATTTTCTTAAAAACTCCTTGTTTTTTAATATTTTCTGCAGATTCCCCAAAACTGTCTGCTTAGGACTTTGCTGGACAATATTAAAGCCAATAACTATGCTGCTGTAAGTATTGTTCGTTTGTCCATGTATATATATCTTCGAATATTGTTAAATCCTTTATTATCAAAAAACATAATACTACATAGCTAGACTTGTAAATTGATTAAGTTGAATAAGCATTACCCATAAACAGTTTGTCAAAAAGTATTCAAACGACACCAGGCTGTAACATTACTATGTAAATGAATACAGTGCAGCTCAATTATAAAGTTAGGCTAGTTTGGGGGTACCAAATATGTAATGGACCACATTGTAAAACTGTTCTTATTGTTTTATCTTTTACATTTCCTATTATTGAACTATACAAAAATGGACCTTAAGTCAGTCAAACAATAACAAAATATCGATTAGGATTCCAATGTTGAACTATGTTATGTTTGATTTCATGTTATAATAGAAGTGCCCGGATAACGTTGTGGTAACGCGCCTTGCTTCTAACCAATGCGTCCCTTATTCAATTCCCGGTCACGTATATGAGAGGGTACAGTCTAGTGTGTGTTTTCTTCGGGCTCTCCGGTTTCCTTTTTATAATAATGACCACGTACGCCGCCACCAGAGCAATCGGGATGATAAATTAAGTTGTGAAAACTTGTTTCGTAATCGATGTAAAATAAAGTTTAAATTTTTTTCCAGTTCAGGTTAGCGATTTTGTAAGTTCAGACTATACGATTAGCGCATGCGCGAAGAGAGAGTGTGATCAGCCAAGTGACGGCAAATGAAAACAGGAAATCTAAATAAGGGTTTTATCATTCTAGATATAGTTTCAGTACCGTCTATGACGGTATTGCCTGTTATTGGGAAACCACCCATTTTTTTACACTCACGTATCGTTGCATTGGGTGACATGGGTCTATATATGGGTATTGATAGACGTAACAAATACATTTAGTTCAAAATCAAAGTCTAAATTCTAAGTCAATGACTTTCTGTGAACGAGCTGCTTTACTATGATTACTTTTATATGTTTATGCATAAATGAATAACGTTGCAACGTTTACATCATTAAACAACACATAAATTCATGTCGTTTTATTGGAGACTAAATCATAAACACCCATCGGATATTACCGTAACAAACACAGTCGTTCATTCAATAAAAAAGTATGTGTGAAATTTAAAGGAATCTTTTTTGCATGGGCCGAAAATCATTTCGGATGAGGTTATGTGTTTGAATGAAACAAGGCAGTTCTATATTAAACGAGAAGGGACGAGATCAGGACCACAAAAGTATTCCAAATAACGCCGTGTATTTAAATATGGGGTTACGAAACCGGAATGCAATTGTATATAGAGCAATAAGTGTTGCATCTTTCCAATGAAATCCACTTCGGTTTGAGGTTGGTTTGACATAAGTGAAAAGATATTTGTTTACCTGTGCACACATTTTTCGCTGGGTACTTCGTTTTTCCCCATATCAAGAACACTATCATCAGAAGAGAAAATCTTTCTTAAGTGAAATCGTTTTCTGTTCTGTAATTGTAAAATACGTTTGCCGGGTAGCTTTCTTTTTCGCAAAAAAAAAAAGAAAATGAAAGGAATGTCCCCTTTACAAGTACAGTATAACCTGACTCGACCAATACATTTTTTTTTCAATTTTATAATTTACCTTACTCAATTGTCTAGTTTTAGTTTATGTATTCCGAGAAAATTAGAGCATCAAGAAGAGATCGATACAGCTATTCATAAAAATCATAAGTGCTGCAGAAATAAATGTCATGTTTACGCAAATGTTTTATCATATCTGTTTCAAGGCTTTCTAATTGCATTTGAACTTTTAATTCAAAATAAACACTTTCCAGTTAACATATCACCTTTTACAAGTCACATGATTACAAAAACAATAATCTTTATTTCCTCTAATGCTAAATATGACATATAAAGATAAATTTACATACAACAGAAACATGAAAAAAGTAACGTGCATATACAAATATGTTTATACAACAGAAACATGCAGAAGAAAGACAAGCATGCAAATTTTATACACAGATTGCTGATCGTGATAAGACCACTATTCTCCATCAAAACGTGAAGAAAAGAGGAGATAAAGAAAACATCGATCAAACATTAATGGAAGGAAAGTAAACAAAATAATAATGATTAAAAAAACAGAACGTTTACACCACCATTTAAGTCAATTACAGAAAGAAGATGGGAAAGAAACATGACATTAATAGATATCATTCCGGTTATTGACGTAAATTTAGAAGGTGGAAAGGTGGGGAAAACAAAACAACTACCTGAATATCTGAATTTTGAGAAGGGGGATAAAATGTACTTAAGCATTTAAACGCAGATACACTTATCCCTTTATGCATAACTCATACAGAAATTAAAGAAAGGAATCCATATACATATATAACTAAACACCATAACTGATACAGACCTTGTCGAAACGAAATACAAGCTTAATATAATAGAGTTAGAAATATGATAGTCTAATCAATATTTAAGATAAACACCAGCAAACACAATATATATATTGCACAATTTTATAAGGATAATAGCATTTTACTTTTCGTGTGTTTAAACATAGGCTCCTCATACCTAAGATTTATGTGTATTGTACAAATAAACACACACAAAATAGCACACTGTTGCAACAAATATAAGGGGCAACACTGTTATCCAATTAAACGGAATGGTATTGTACAAAAACACTGACAGAGATGAAAGTATCTAAAATGTTTTGTGCTGAAGCCAAACCACATGAAAAAATTGGTAAATAGTACCGAGAAATTTATCATAATTTTCTTGTACAATGTTAAACAAAAGAGGACAAATAATACCAAGTAATGTGTTTGCAAGAGACATGAGACTAAGATCCAGATTTATTTCTTTAACACTTGAGCCATACACACTCTCACTCTATAAAATTCACCCTTACTTCTATTAAAGCCAGGCAATTTAACATAATTAGATCAGTAAGATTATCAGTTCACTGTTCCGTACATTTCGGACAGCATTCGTAAAAGCGTGAAGAATATGTGACTAGTATTACCGCCGATTTGCAGTAATCAAGTTACCATGTGCAACTTAAACCATACGATGATATACCACTGAAATGGCTCTGCGAGTGCATGGAGCGGAACCGGTTATAAATATCTGAACTTATACCGTATTCCTAAGCCGACACATAGAATTGTTTCTTATTTTCTTCCACTGATATTTTTTGGGAGCACTCCTCGACGTATCTGGAAATTATCCAGATACGAGGAAAGGTAAGTTTATACAGGATCCGTTCATCACAGAGGAGAACTCTCTCTGTCTTAAGATGTAACTTATAAGAAATCAGTCGCATTAAGAATAGATACTTCATCGCGCAATTTCTGTTCATGCGACACAATTGACCAAGAAATGTGAGTTTCCTCTTTTAATTTTCCGCGATAATTGACATGGTCTTTAACATACTTAAAGCGATGTGAGTACACGTGCGGGTTCCTAAATGTTACATATTCTTCACGCATAATCTATGTGCCCGCTCAATAGTAAGTATTTCACTTTGTGTTAGATCGTATAGACATTCAATTCCAAGTTACGATTGGGAAGAATGGCATAATCATATATGTATTTAAATGTGATTTGAATGAGCCCGTTTTTATGAAAAGAACACGCGGCTTTACCAAAGAAAGTGAAAATGGCGTCTTCTCCAATTTTTCAGCATCATAAAACACGAGCTGCGGATGATTTGCTTTCATTTAATGCTAGAATTGCGCATTTAAATAATTTAATTTGAAAATTTGAAATTGCCATTTAAATGCATATGAGTAACAAAATTTCAAGAGGGATTGTACGCCGGTTATGGGCAGAGAGTGTTTTTCCTATCTCAAGACCATACCCAGAGTCACCTAATTCCTTAATTAAGTCATAAATGAAACATAAATCAAGAAACGGCGAGCAAATGCTCCCTTATCTCGAGCCACACAAGAAATGTAACCAGTCAAAAATGAGGTGTAATCTTATACATTACCCGACTATACATGTCTGTGTGCAGCTCTTCCACCATTTCAAAATATGCAGGTAACTGTAAGCCTTTACTTAAAGGATGTGTAAACTAAACCAGCACTGCTTCTTGTGACCACTGTAATTGTTGAGTATTTATCAGGTTAGACATACGTGTATCACATATAGCATGTGTTATAAGATATGCACATATATACACATTTGATGCAAATGATATGCATCAACTCAGTAGACTCTCTCGGGAATTGATGTTCTTTGTATTAATTTCAATTTGATACATTACCTAGATAATCACATAACATGCTTAAATAAATCCTCATTTCCAATCAAAAATAAGTTTATTAAAGGGTCATTTGAATAACTAATATACACGTAAACAAAATTGTTCAACAAAATTTACGAATTCGTTTTTTATCAATTTCTCAGGCTTTCAAAATGTGAATCAAGTTACCAAAATTGTTTGATGACAAAGAAGTTAAAAATAAATTGTTTATCTATATTCAAATTCAAAATTAGCTCTCTTGTACTAAAAGAATAATGTAATAAATTTAAACATCCTTGGAAACGTCTTTATTCGTCATTATAGATAATAATTTTGACAATAGTCCTTAACTATTCTTCCGTCTGTGATTAAATAACATTAAAGCCTCATCTTTATGTATATCATTTCAGCAGCAGAATAAAGATCCCTTTTATGAAGTGAAAAAACTGATCAAGGACCTGATGGGTGACTACTACTGTTCCGACAATGCCGTGGGGCAGCTTAAGGATAATCCGGATGAAGGTAGGTCTGTAACAGTGTAGGGTGGTAAACTAACAAAAAGGTCCATAGTTAATATTTTATTAGATATGATTTTCATTTATACGTTCATGCGTTGAAGATAAAAGTCAAACTTTTTAAAACACTGACGAAAGGCCATTTTCATTTATAATTGTTTTTTAGTTTTTACTTATTAAAAAAATGAACGTTTTGATAAAGAAATGCTTAGCTTTTCTATCGGTAACCCTCAGTGACAATGTTTAATTTGGTGTCAATTTAGAAAGAAAAGACTGTCGTAAAACATACCGTAACTAACATGTAATAGGCAACATTCGTTAAAAATGTTCTATTTTTTCCTTTAGAGACAATTAAAATTCCTTTTAGGATATACATGTACATTGTTCCTCTGATGCTATACCAGAACAGATATAATAATGATCGTATGCTTATCAAAAGATGCCAGTCGGAGTGACAAAAATGAGCCCCCGCAAGTGTTTGAGAACCCGAGTAAGGAACTTTTCATCTGGAGCATCCTGATGACTTGTCAAGATATGGCCAAGCTCTTCTGGGCTGAGGGAAGGGTAGCTGTCTTTTTTTTTTTTACTGTTTTTGATATTCACTTGAAAATCTCTTTTTACAGTTAATACCTTTTTATGCCCCCAAGGTAGATCCAAAGTCAAGGCCATACTAAGAGTTTAAAGGTCAAAAATGGGGTATATTTTCGTCTACGCTCCATATCTCTGACATTCGTGATGACTTTTTGAATTACAGACAAAAATGTTAACCATCATGAAGCAATATGTCGTGTACAATCCCATGGTCTGTAACTCCATGGTCAAGGTCACAATGAGATTTCAAAGGGTTTTTTTTGTCCGCTCCATATCTTTGTCATTCCTCAACAGATTTTGATTTTTTGCATATATGTGCACCGTAATGATACAGTGTGTCATGGTCAAACTAAGAGGTCAAGTGTCATAAGCCCTGATTGTGCATTGGTTTGCCCTCCGTCCGGCTGTCCAGAAATTGGGATACAGTGATAACTTAAAAACTATATTATAAGCTTGCTCAGTGAAACTTGGTATATGACGGCAATATGGAGATTATGCACCTTACTTTGATATTTTTCTTGGATAAAAATACTGGTTTCTATGGTAATGGAATAATCAAAATATGCACAACCAGTAGGGGACTTATGTTTCAATTATGCAAATGATGCTAGCTGTTGTGTATTTCGTACATGCTTAATGCTGTAGTGATTTCACTGTTAAAAATGTCAGGGGAAAGTCAAATGAATTCCACAATATCATGACAGAATTTCATTTGGTTAGTTTCTTGTTATTTTCAAATCCAATTAGGTCATGACATACAATCACATAAAATTTTCAAAGCCCACGATATGATTACATACAATCCCATAAAACTTCAAATTCCACGATCCTATCATCTTCAATCCAGTGTAATAGTATTATTCCACAATTTCATTGTGTTTTTCTATCGCATTATAGTAAAATTCCACAATTTCACTGTGTTTTTCTATCGCATAATTCCCTTGTTTTCAAACTCAGGATGCCATAGCAGCTGCTCTGATGGGGAATGCCCTGTTGCAGGCCCTCAAAACAAAAACAGAGGATACAGAGCTGGCAAACAATATACAGAAGAACGTCGAGTATGTGGTCTCTTAAATAAGTGGTCTTTTATAAAAGTGTTCACCATGTTAGTGCACCATTTTACAATTGAAACCATCAGAAAGACTGATAGATTTAAAGGTATTCTAAACTGCTTCTAGAATATTGGATCATTAGCTGCACTATTCGTAGAGTAAGTGGGAGCTGTTCTACTCACTCTAGCGTCGGTGTCAGCATTGGCGTCGCAGCAATGCTTTGGTTAAGTTAAAAAAACTTTTCACCACCTCCCTTTTTTCTGAACTCTTAGAGGTAATGCTTTGAAACGTCATACACTTATTTATTATTATTATCACTCCTTCTTATATTCTAGAATTAAAAAAAACTCTGTTATGGGGTTTTACATAAGTATTCCTCTTTTCGGCGTAAACTCTCTGTTACGTTTTTTGAAAAGCCTGACCTTTTCACTGAACTCTTTGAGGCATTGCTTTAAAACTTTAAAAAATATAAATGACCATCATTTACACCTGTAAAAAATAATATGCGACAAGAATATGACACTTTTTGACATAAACTATTGGTCAAGTTATTCGTACCACCTGACTTTTTCACTCAATTCTTTGAGGTATCGCTTTGAAACTGCAAATACTTGAAAATGACCATTGCCGCTGGCTGTAGGCTAGAGTACAAAACTCTGCTATGGAATTTGACATAATTATGCCATTTTTTTCGAATAACAGTCAAGTTTTTCTTACCACCTCACTTTTTTACTAAACCTTTTCAGGTATTGCTTTGAAACTTGGAATACTTGTTTTTTATCCTTGCTTACGGAGATAATGGATTTGCTTTTACTGCAAAACTTTTGTCATCCAGATAGCCATTGTTTTGGTACAAATTCTTCCATGTCCATCACATGCTAAAATATTTCGGTACAAATTCATCTATGTCGATTACATGCCAAGATATCTAATACAATGTATTTACATAACATGCCAAGCTGTTTTGCATCAAATTATTTCATGTACATTACATGATACGAAATTTTTCACAACCAATACACTTATGCCAAGATCCTATTGCAAAAATCTTTCATATATCAAAGCTTGATGTATGTTTTGGGGTATAAAGAAATTTCTGATGGAGTGAAACTTGAGTGAGAAAATAGTAATTGTAAACGTAAGTATTTTGTGGTCTGACACGTAAGATTTAAATACCTTTGTTATGATTTGTACATCAAACCCATGTTTTCCAGCGAGTGGTCAAAACTT
This sequence comes from Solen grandis, assembly GCA_021229015.1. Lineage (NCBI taxonomy): Eukaryota > Metazoa > Mollusca > Bivalvia > Adapedonta > Solenidae > Solen > Solen grandis. Next base: position 74,868,912 of record CM037781.1, on the reverse strand, counting down.
GCAATCGACGTCCTGACTGAATGTCATTCTACAGATGAACGCAAGGCACAGGATCTCCTGGTTCAAGAGTTAAACCACTGGGGTGGCGCCTCGTGTATGTTGATCGCGGTGAACGCTGACAACAAGGACTTCATCTCCCAGACGGCCTGCCAGCTTCTGCTGAACCGGATCTGGATGGGCAAGATGACGCAAGACAACCACATCCTCAGGGTAGGCCTCTTTGTTGTTGCTGTTTTTGTATCCATGTATGGATCACTATAGGTTCAATAAGACAAAGCGAAAAGCAGTATCAGTAATACACTGATAAATATTGCTGGAAAGATTCTGATATGGCCTTACAATATATCATTAATGATCATAAGGGTGGCAACAAATATGAATAATGAAATAACAAAAACATTCGTACATTTATCTGATTGCAGTTGTTTGTTTCCGTCTTCTTCCCGCCCCTGTCCCTGGTATTGATTCGATTCAGTACAAAAGAAGATGAAAACAATTCGTCCTCTGTGGATCAGAAGAAACCGGGCAAGGTAAATCTGGGAATGTCAGCAATATTGCATATGTGCAACCGTGTATTGGAAATGCCCCTGGACCATTCTACCTTGAATGGTACTGGTACTGTTCTGTGTATGAAAATAAAGACACTGGCACAAGATCCGCAGAAATGCAAATTTCACTGGAATGTTGATTACTTTTTTGTTGTTCCTCTGTACTGTATATTAAACATGGTAAGGAACGATACCTGACATGACCTGATTACTGAGGTCGTAAATTTGCACAGATGTATGCTACCATTATATTTTATGCACGGTTCGATCGGTCTGATATACATTTAACACATGAAATAACGAATAGCTTTCAAAAGACAACCTTAACGAAGTAATGACACCAATTGTCAACAATTTGTACATTTAAATAAGTCTGCTCTGCTATCAATCAGGTTTCTTTTTTTTTCGGATATTCTGATTGGATAATTTAAAACATCTACACATGCCATTTCCACAATCTGTAAATGTCAATTTTACGTCGTTCATTCAGATCCCTCGATTCATAATCTACAACTAAACATAGAGAGCAGACTCGTGAAGGTGTACAAATTGTTAATATTTCGCTTTATTACATCGTTAAGGTTACCTTTTGACAATTATTCGTTATAGCATGTCTTAATCGGATATCAGATTGATCGAACCATGCATAGAATATGATGGTGGCAAGCATGTGTACAAAGTTATGTCGTCCGTAATCAAGTGATGTCAACATCTGTTCCTTACTATGTTTTAATAAGAAAAATCGTATATGCCTATTTTTGATAATAAAGATTACAATGAAATTTGCAATTCTGCGGCTCTGGTACCAGTGGTTAGAGATAACAATTAAATTCTTTTCAATATATTGTCTTAAGAGCATATACCTTAACCAATGTCAGCATAAATCTTGACTAAATGTTTTATTTCTATATGGGCATCACTTGATATAACGTTTAGCTTATTCGT
>CM037781.1:74808445-74858445 GCA_021229015.1 Solen grandis | reverse complement strand
AGCATCTTATAAACAAACAAAAGAACACAAAAAATGTACCTGGGGTCAAAATTTTGATGGCCATAGCTATAAAATCAGGTGATCTCTAGGGCAGGACAAATTTATACCAAAGAGCCATGATTTGAAAACTTGGTTCAGGTCCACAAGGCCATGTTACATCCAAATATCTAAACCCATGATCTTGTGCTTTCTGACAAGATTTCTTAAAAGACTCTCCTATATAAGTCTAATAATGTAATATAAAGTGACCCCAGGGGCGGGGCCAATTTTGACCCAAGGGCCATGATGTGAACAAGATTGGTAGATGTCCACTAGGCCATATTACATACCAAATATCTGAACTCCAGGCCTTTTAGTTTCTGTCAAGAAAGTTTTTCTAGTTTTCCTATTTAAGTCTATGTAAAATCAAGTGACCCCAGGGGTGGGGCAAATTTTGACCCAAAGGCCATGATACATGTCTATAAGGTCATGTTACTCACCAAATATTTAAACTCCAGGCCTTGTTTTAAAATTTTTAAATTTCCATACTACGCCGTGCGATTGACTTTGACTTTTCCAATAATTTTACATCGATAAAACTGCGACCGTTCTCACTCTTACAGTAGAAAAAGAAGATATTGTGTAGGCCAATCAGAACGTAGGAAGAAGATTTTTAAAGATTTCATTTTAAAAATCTATTTTTAGATCCTGTGACCCAGATATGCAACGTACCAACACCATTTGAACAACTTTGGTAGAGCTTCATACAAGGAACAACACAGGTGAATTTTATCAAATTTGGCCCAGTGGTTTCAGAGATGTTGTTTAAGGAAAATTGTCGACGCCGGACACACACACGCACGCACAGACGCCGGACAAAATGTGATCACAATAGCTCAGGTGAACTAATAAATAGTTTTCAAATAATGCTTTGTAAAAAAAAAAATCCATTACAGAGATAATTCATGAATGTGACTAGGCAGAGTAATGAAAATTAGACAATGCACTGTTATTCGCAATATACATTATAAGTTTCATCAAATCCCTTTAATAGGAATAAGTTACACTCCAGACAAAATCTGCGTCCATAATACTTGACTATTCTGCTGCATATTTATTGTATCACAAGAGTGAGCAACAATACACAATAAGAGATCGATTATTTCAATTCTACCCTGACATTCATTATTTTTGATACTTACAATTTTCTTGAAACACAGAACCTAAAAGCTGAATGAATTCTTCATTCTGCTTCCTCTATCAATATATGTACCAAAGAAGGAAAATATGATAAAGAAACATGCATAAATATACAATGTATGTTGTTTGCATTCTTAACTTACGAGCTGTTTTTAAAATTCTCTTAATCTTTTTTCAGTTTACATCTTTTCTATTACTGTAATTACTGCCAAATATAACTTGCAAAATGAACATCAAGAGTTATTTTATTTTAATACTATATTACATCATTAACATATTTTTATTGATAAAATGTTAGAGTTTCGATCAGTTTCTACCTGAATATAACAGAATGATCTGTGTCCTGTTATCTAAACTTGAACTTCAATCTTGCAAATCTTGGAAAACACAAAAATAACTCCTTTGTGTTTTGTTGTTAACAGGGTTATTAAAGTGTCCTGTGCATGTGATGTAAATAAATAAATATACTAGTAAATACCATGTTTCATGCTAAAGAATAAAATATTTTGCAATGAAATCTGATGTATAAGTTGCGCTACTGACCAGTAAAATAAAATTAATTTAAATGAAAAAAAAAATAGATTAAAAAAAAACAAGAGGGCCATGATAGTCCCAAAGTTGCTCATCATAAACCATTGCCTTCATTGCCTGCACTGCTTAAGAAATAAAGATGTTTGAGTACATGAATGGCAAATCTGTGTTATGTTTTTATTTCAAGGGCTTAAAATGTAGATCTATCAGTCCACTGTTATATTGTTGCCATTATCAATGTGTAGGGAGTACTTAATCAAAGCACTGAAGGCACTGAAGTTGTGTGTGTCTCAAGTGGAAGAGGGTTTGAAGAGATGCAGATACGCAGGGTAACTTAGTTTTTGCCAGATACCAAGTTTATATTAAAAATATGAACTATTGTTGTTTTAGATTTGTTTCCTTTTGATTTAGATATACATATTTGATATAAATCTTATAAACTATAGGCTATAGAAATAGGAAGAGTAACAGTGGTGATGTGCTAATTGTAAACAGTCAGTTGAAACAAAAGGTGCATATTCATCTTTAATTTCTCATCATTACCTTGTTAACACAATTTTTTTTGTCAATATCTTGAAAATTTGACACAGTTTATTAAATATACTTTGATAAACAAAAGCAATCCAACAATACTGCTCTCTCAGCACTGTCAGCGCTTTGAATGGAACTTTCAGTATTATATAACCGAGCGACGACACAGTCTCTATTTATAGACGCAAATATCATTGGCTCGCTCCTAAGCAAATTCAGATAGCAAATATATACAGGTATTGGCCATTCTATAGTGCATGAAATAATCCCTGGATCTATCTGAGGTTGTTAGCTTGATGTGATTATTTGTAAGTTACACGGATTTTTATCGGAATTTAAGCTTTCCATATGAATCATTGTAAGTTTGAAGATGATATCACTTGGGAATGAAGATACTAATGAGTGTAAAAAAAGTGAAATCTGACATTTTCTAAATAAAAAGGGGTGCCATAACTCCTGACGTAACTGGTTGATATAAGCCAAAATTAATCAAGACTATGATTATTTGAGTTTACCGTCGCCTCGACAGTCTTTCAGTCATATAACGATGTCCAGCTAACTACAGGTGGAGGAAAACCCCGAATGCACGGAGGCATCCGGGTAGAACCACCGACCTACCACACCATAATCAAACTTGGACAAGAGATATGGCTATACACATTGTCATAATGTTTGAAGATGCTAGAGTAAAATCTGGCTTTTTTTTTCATATTTAAAGAGCCATAATCACATGACATCAGCAATAACCAAATTATTACTATTATTTGTTATGAATAAGTTTAATGATGACTGCTTAATAATTGCATGTGTTTAAGTGGAAAAAAGAAAATTAATCTGGATTTTTTTCTAAGTCAAGACAGAATTGGTTATCAAACTTGGCTGGGAGATTATGGCCATAAACAAAAGTTGACTGAATAATAAAAAGGCCAAAACTTAATATCAACCATAATCAAACTTAATTCAGAGATTATGGGCATCAAAATAATTAAAAAGTTTAAAGATGATTGCTTAAGAAATGAAGATGTTAGAGTGCAAATAAAGTGAAATCTGGTATTTTTTATATTCAAAGAGTTATTGCTTCTAACCTTTTCGGCCGTTTTTAGCCATACACAAACTTGTTCATGATATTATGGCTATAAAAAGAAGATGCTAGAGTGTAAACAATTTAGTGAAATTTGGTGATACATTTAAAGGCAATAACTCCTGACCTAATTTTTCACCACCTGCCATAATTAAACTTGGTTGAGAGATTATGGCTTTAAACTTGAAGATAGTAGAGTGTAAACAATTGAAATCTGGCATTTTTGTTATATTCAAAGGGTCATAACTCCTAAACTTATGCCATAATCATTAACTCCACTGAGATATTGTTGTCATAAACAGCTAGGCCAAAATGCCTCTTAGTGATAACGCCCTGCCTTCTGTTGGTAAAGTTTCACCTTATAGTTTCAACCCTTAGCATTCTTTGATTTTGCCGACATTGTGTGTGTGTGTGTGTGTGATTACTGTACACACTGGAGCCATGTCAATCATCCAGCCATGATTGACAGTTGGTTATTATAGTATCAACATAATTATGTGCAGGTATGTGGAACAAAAACAAACTAATGAATGAAATACATCTTTCAATGTTTACTAACTTGCTGAAATATATAAGTTTTTATTATTCAGCTAAACTGTGCATTCTGTCATCTTTGATTTCCAGTCATGACGAAGCTACCATCAGGTAGATCAGAAAAAGATTTAAACCTTAATTCTCAACAAAGCCCCACCATATCTTAAGTAAACACATTGTCAACACTTCACAGACAAAGAATTTCCATTTTTACCAAAAATATCAACAGATGAAATGGCCCAATAAAATAATGCTCAGAGTGGTGGGTAGCTGTCAAATGTTCATTCTAACTCTGAAGATTTAGCATGAGAAAAACATGTATTATTACAGATTTTAATTTCCAGTATGTTCAAAGAAAATAATGAAAAAGCATGCACTTGTTTACAGCCAAGACCATCAGTAATATTTTGAAACATGAATGACTGAAATAAAAGCTCTAAATATGTTAATATCATTACTCTAAATATAGACTGGCTTTGTACTTACAATATTTATGATCCTAGTAAAATGGGTGGGGTAATGCATTGTGATAAGATTGCATATTTAAATTATTTTTTTCATAAAGAAATTAAATCAAAAAGAAAAACAAGAGGACCAAGATTGCCCTGTGTTGCTAACCTGAGTAAAATTGTTGTGTTGGGCATGTTTACCAAAGATGTGGCATCTAAAGTGTTACAATGTTAACATTTGACTAAGTGACCTAGATTTTGACCCTACCTAGACTTGCACTCATCTGGGATTTCATGCAAACCTTAACAAATTCCATGAAGATTGGATAAAAAAAAATGTGACATCTACAGTGTTCATAAGCTTTGATTTGACCTGGTGACCTACTTTTTGACCCAACATGACCCACCCTTCTCAAAAAAAAACACACTTTTTACCAAAATGCACTTAAAACGCACTTTAAACGCAGTTTAAGTGTGTTTTTCCTGCGTTTTTTCACAAAAGTGTGTTTTTTCTGTATCTTTTTCAGAAAAAGTGTATTTTAAGTGCGTTTTTTTGGCAGAAGTGTATTTTTCCTGCATCTTTGAGAATAGAAGTGTATTTTAAATGTACCTTTTTGCCAATAAGTGTGTTTTTGTTTCCTAGAGTGCGTTTAAAGTGTATCTTTTGCAGCAAAAGTGTTTCTTTTAGATTTCTTTTTTTTAATAAGTGCGTTTTAAGTGTATCTTTTTATTCAAAAGTGCATCTTTTAGTTTCAGTTAATTTTCCTATCAACAATCAGTGCGTTTTAAGTGTATCTTTTGTGAAAAAGTTCGTCTTTTAGTTTCAGTTTATTTTCTGACCATCAGTAAGTGCGTTTTAAGTGTATCTTTTGTGAAAAGTGCATCTTTAAGTTTCAGTTAAATTTCTGTGTTTTTTTTGTGTGTTTTTTTCATCACAGATTTATTTTACACAGATTTTTTTTTTGGTAACCATTGGTTAAATTCTTAATAAGAACAAATTTCCAGATTTTTTTTTTTAAACGGAATGAAAATTCATATAGATCAAATAATAAAGAACCTTTCTAATTGATTCTTCCCTTCTGGTAGTGTTCCTATCAAATCAGGACTGAATTTTGTGAAGTTATTTTTGAAGATCGGACATTTATGAAATTATATATTTTCAGATTTTCCAAGTAAAACAGTAATATAAATTACAATATGAGCATATACCTTTAAAACCAGAAATATCTGTCACAGGTTCAATACTTGATATCATTAAAATTACTTTGTATGCGTTTTTTTTTTTTAAAGAGAGAGAGAAAACAGATTAGATGATTTCACAAATTGGCTGAATTAATGTAGTTCAGGATGCACCCCCCCCCCCCCCCCAAAAAAAGTGAAAGAAAAAAATGAGAGAGAAAGAGAACAGGAGGCAAGAGTAATTTGTGTTTGTATCAGATCTTGTTAGAATCATTACCTATTCTATTTTTAAAATGAAATTAACATGTCCTAAAAAATGCTATTAAACTTCACAAATCATTAAAAATGCAGACCAAATCAGGCTATTTATACTTAAATAAATGTCTAATCACAAATTCACAAACAGTTTCCCTAATGAATTTCATCAAGTTAAAAGTCTTTTTTTTTTGTTCTTTTTTTTTTTTTTTTGTTCTTTTTTTTTTTTTTTTTTTTTTTTGCATGCTTGTGTACAGTACAGAACATGTGTGTTTACACAGGCTGAACTGTCAACTTCCTGTCTTCCAGACACGCTGTCTGCACAGTCATGTGATCATTTTCATTGGCTCTTATGACATCACATTGTTTAAAAATGGCTGCTAAAAACAATTGATTGGGAAAGTGGACAATAGGAATTAGAATTACTGTAGGACCCTGGTATGTGTTAATGAAAACAATTATCTTTTTCAGATATATATATAAATAATGGGAAACTTCAATTGAAAATGTGATATACTAAGAAATTAAAGAAACATTTGGTTTTAAATTTTGGATCTGCTATGATCGATTTTATTTATCCTTTACACAGGTGTTCTAAACAATGTAAGTGAGCAAAAGTGTCAAAAAAGTTTGGACCCCTGGTCATGATAAATGTCTTTAATGGTCATTTTTTTGAGAAACATGTTGGGTTTTAATTGGCTGAAATATATCTGAATTTAAATCAAGCATCAGAATGGATTTAAATTCATGATCATAACTGTTCAGTACGTCAAACTTGAGAGACAGAAATAACTGATGTGAAGCGAGAAAGTCCATTGGATAAAAGTGAACACGTGATCGAGGCGCGTCATTACAATTTGAACTGTGAACCCGCCATGAACCGTAAAATGTAAACATAAACAAAATCATGGTTGATTGCTCAATGTGTTTGCTGTATTAATTTAAACGTTTACAGTCATATGTATAAAGAAAATAGAGATCAGCAATTAGCCTACGTTGTGAAGTCAAATTCCAAGGGAAACTATACAGAGCTCTAACATTTACAAGATCGGTGAGTAAGTAATTTATTACGAGATTGATCATATTTTTCTCTTCATAATTAAGTCTATACACATGTGTAATACATAAGTATATACTTTGATCATCATTGATAGTTTTCAGCTTCATAAGTCCAATACACATTTATATTTATAATACATAAATATATACTTTGCCTCGATAACTAAGGATAAAAACAATAACAAAACTGCAGACATTTTTTTGATATACAAAAGCTACAAATTTGTGATTTTTATTTCAGAATTCCTTAAGAAAGATGTGTAACAAGTGATGCAAGTCCAGCTTAACATGTACACTCTTGGACTCTTGGCTTAAAGCCTTCTGAAGCAGGTATATATGTGATTCATTATGACTCCATCTTTTATTTTGAAGTTAATCAACCTGTTGAAATTTTATGTCAGCTTATAAATTATGTTTCTACCTATTGTGATAGATGACTGACATTTATTGTCCAAATCATACAATTTGAATTTCACAAACATACAACCGAATCTTTAGTTCTTAAGTATTATTTTCTGAAAACGATTGACTAATTGAGGGTTGTGTTTGTTTTGTTTTTTTGTTGTTGTTTTTTATCCATTTACAAAACAATTGTGCGTTGATTCTCTTGCCTATAAGACGAGTTTCTAGCTATAATGAGCCATTATTGACTGTTTTGTTTTTTTATGTTTATTTCTTGATTTCAGATAAACTGTCCTGTAAGATAACTTAAAAGGAATGACCTCTCAAACAACATGAGTCCCGCTGCCACATCACAGCTGCCCTTGTCACAGATGACGTAAGAGCAGCCGCCCCGGTTGCAGATCATATCACAGAAGCCCCTGTCGAAAACCTCATCACTGCAGCCCTTGATACAAGCCATATTACAGCTGCACCCCTGTCACAGACTAGTACACTGCTATTTAAGGTAAAAAGCAAGGAGGTCATCATAAATTCCTTGAATTTTAATTTTCCAAGATTTAAATATCTGTGTATCTGTTTTCTTTTTCTCGTTGACTCGCTATCATAGTCAAGGTCATCAGCATCTCCTAGCACTATAACCATAGCTCATTATTAGAAAACTGTTCAAAGTATTGGAATGAAACTAAATTAAGGTCACTGGTCCACCATCTCTCCTTTTCTGAGTGCTGGCTACTTCTTCCATAATTAAAAACTGTCAAATGAATTCATCCGAAAGCAGACACCATTAGTGTTACTGCTAGGAATTGATCAGTATGTTACAGAAGAGAATACATGATCTTGAGTCATAGGTAGTACATTAATATTAATAAAGTGTACCTATTTGAGTCCAGATTATTTTGTAACATTCTTTTGACTACCCTAAGGGTATGATTGATTAAAAGTTTTCAATATTCAAACAATATTTGCAAGTACATGCACATTACTTGATTTGACATGTTACTTTAGTGATCCATTTTTGAACAGATGAAAGCTGACTACAACAGATTCTATCATCCCTCAACAAATGAACAATCATCTACAAGAGGTCAGGTTACTGGAAGTGAAGATCTGTACAGAGTGTCCATACTTTATGTAAGTACTTGTTGCATACATACTTCATCAACATAAATAACTAGAATGTCCCATGTGGCTTCTGTGTATGCTTAGGTTTTATCCATTTTTTTATGCCTATAACCCATATGCAGGTGGGTGTGTGTGTGTGGGGGGTCTTTAGATTTTAAGTCTGTGTGTCCGTCCATCACACCTCAGGTTTGCCTTTGCTTTTTTAGCTTTTTTTTTAAAGATGATATCACATCTTCATCTTCATGAAAATATTTACAAATGAACATCTTGATATGAACTATTTAATTTTCAAATGTTTTTGGCTGTGACATATATTAAACAGTTGAATGAACATGGTGAAATAAGTTGTCCTGCTTCAGGTTTAACTTTTTGTTTAAGCTTTTTTTTCTTCTTTTTTTTCCGATGTAGATGAAATCACATCAGCATGAAACTTGATACAAAATGTACATCAAGATATAAACTTTTAAATACACAGGCAAATACTATGTTGTGACCAACATTATGCAAGCGTGTCATCAATGTTGCAGAGACACATTTTCTTGTTGTCAAATGAATTTCTGTTTGTTATGCTCACCGAAGGTGACGCATATAGTCGCCGTTTCGTCCGTCCGTCCGTTCGTCCGTCACACTTTCCTTGTCCGGACTATTTCTCAGGAACTAACAGCTTGAATTCAACGAAACTTTATGGGAAGCTTTATTACCAAGAGGAGATGCGCATATCGTCAGCATGACCCGATTCCTAAATTTTTCACAGAGTTATGGCCCATTGACTTTTCGGCCTATAGTACATATTGCATGATTCTTGTCCGGGCTATTTCTCAGGAACTAATGGCTTGAATTCAACAAAACTTTATGGGAAGCTTTATCACCAAGAGTAGATACGCATATCGTCGGCGTGACCTGGTTCCTCAATTTTTCACAGAGTTATGGCCCCTTGACTTTTTGGCCTATAGTACATATTGCATGATTCTTGTCCGGGCTATTTCTCAGGAACTAATGACTTGAATTCAACGAAACTTTATGCGAAGCTTTATTACCAAGAGGAGATGCGCATATCGTCAGCATGACCCGATTCCTAAATTTTTCAAAGAGTTAAGGCCGCTTGACTTTTTGGCCTATAGTACACATTGCATGATTCTTGTCCGGGCTATTTCTCAGGAACTAATGGCTTGAATTCAACAAAACTTTATGGGAAGCTTTATTACCAAGAGGAGATGCGCATATCGTCAGCATGACCCGATTCCTAAATTTTTTAAAGAGTTAAGGCCCATTGACTTCTTGGCCTATAGTACATATTGCATGATTCTTGTCCGGGCTATTTCTCAGGAACTAATGGCTTGAATTCAACAAAACTTTATGGGAAGCTTTATCACCAAGAGTAGATATGCATATCGTCGGCGTGACCTGGTTCCTCAATTTTTTACAGAGTTATGGCCCCTTGACTTTTTGGCCTATAGTTCATGTTGCATGATTCTTGTCCGGGCTATTTCTCAGGAACTAATGGCTTGAATTCAAAAACTTTATGGGAGCTTTATTACCAAGAGTAGATATGCATATCGTCGACGTGACCTGGTTCCTCAATTTTTAAGAGAGTTATGGCCCCTACTACCATGTTGTTGACTAATATTCCTGTCATTTTCCTAATTTAACAGGAGATATCATTTAAACAAAACCCCACAAAATTCAATATGCTAGTAATGTCAATCATAATCATGTCAGCTAATTGTTGTTTAGGCCATTATACACTATTTCAAATATCTAGTCATATGTCAAGAGTGTTGGTTAACCTCTTTGATATGAGCACACATTGAAATGTATGACTTAATTTTTAGTAGTATAAAAACTTAAAAAAAATCAATGAAAGATCTGATGAGTAACACGTATTATTATATTAAATAGTAAACTGTTACTAAGTCTCCAAATTAGAGTTGGTAAAATATCTCATCTGATGAGGAGAATAGATATGATTTTGGAATGGGGATTTCAACATATCCTCCCACCCATTGACCAAGGCCTTATTTGTAACAATGACGTTCTTCGGGGAGCATCTGTCAGTTCTACTGACTTTCTTGTTGAAATTTAAGAAACCTGATCATATTATATGTGTTAGACAAATATACTACTTATCTTTTGAGCTAATGTAAGCTTTTCCTTATCCTTCAGGACTGACTGTCAGAAGCAGTACAATATGAGCATCGACTACCCAAAGCTCTTGCAAAACTTGATGGTGAGATTGGGAAATGAAGAAACCTGGAACTGTAACTTTTACCGAGACCAATTTTTGAATTAGCATGTCTGTTTCAAAGAAAAAGTCTATTATGATCTCGCCATTGTCATTGTCATGCAAAAACTTTAGTGAAGCTTATTTCTCAAAGAATTTTAAAGGTATCAACACGAAACTTAGAATACTTTTTTATCATTACAAGGTGCAGTTTTTAACCAATGGGCATTATTCTGAAAGCTATATTTTCTGAGTTACGCCCCTTTTAAACTTAGAATTTAGGTCAGAATTGCTTATTAAGTAGGAAGTCTTGAAAACTATGTTATCAACACAAAACTTGGAAGGCTTGAAAAGGTGCAATTGTAAAAAAGGGGTTATCTGAAAGCAAAATGTTTGGAGTTATGCCCCTTTTTAACTTAGAAATTTTATTAAAATTGTATGTTCAAAGCAATTACATTTCTTCTACACTGTGTAAATTTTTTTTCTTTTTCATACTTACATTTACTCTTTACACCTTATGGTCTTCTTACTTGAAATCGCAAATATGGGCCTCTTTTGTTGACATGTAAAACAGACAAGCATTTGTGCCACTCTGCGGAGCTCTAGTTTGATATTACAATGAATTTAAGTCCAGAGAATAATTTTTTTACTACATACTTGAAAACTATTCTAAGGCTTTGACTTTGAATTTCATATAAGAAGACAGCAACTATGAAAGTGCAGAAACTAAATTGCTTAACTTTACAGTACCTCGTCCAATTTTGTATTATCTCCCTTTATTTCATATCAAAATAACTCCAACTATTCAAAGTAATGAATTTGAAAATTGAATTAAAAATAGATTGTGAGTTGCAGTAGTGTAATGATAATCAGGGTTACTTTTTAATTGTCTCCCTTTAGTGTTTTTTTACACTTCTTGTGAACAGAACAAATTTTTAAAAAATGACACATATATCTTTTTTTCTTCTCAGTCCTTTTTCTGTATAATCTTTAGATTTATTTAGCCATATTTTTTGTAAATTATTTACACATTTTTTTACCAATATACACACACCTTATGCTGGAGTTTATTTTTAAAATATTGAAGATATTTCACAGGACCTTTTTTTCCTTCCTTTTTTTACCTTTTATTAAAGCTTTTATTTGAAAATAAAACAGTAATTGCATTCAAGAATATAATGATGTGTTTCAAAACAGATTTCCATGATTATGAATCACATTTTATGTACATCAAAATAAACGGTTGTGCTTTAACTGTATAAATGTGTTAAATAAAAATGAATTATTATACATGTAAATTGTTTATGTACTTTTAAACCTTTATACAAGAAATAACATCATGATATAAAAAAAATTTCTTTCATTTACAAAGTGCATCTTTTCTGCATTTTAAATACCTATTTTTGTGCTGAAAAAATTGTTGTTTTTTTTTCTGCTAAATAAATGCCTTCTTTTGCTGAAAGAAGTGTGTTTTTGAAGTAAATTAATTTTATTTTTCTGACTCAAAAACATCTTATTTGGACAGAAAACATACTTTTACCGCAGTTAAAACACACTAAAGTGCGTTTTTAGTGTATTTTATCTGATCAAAAAACACACTTTCACCGCAGTAAAAACGAACTTAAGTGCGTTTTAACTGTATTTTATCTGATCAAAAAACACACTTTTAACGCAGTTAAAACGCACTTAAGTGCGTTTTTAGTGTATTTTATCTGCTCAAAAAACACACTTTCACCACAGTAAAAACGAACTTAAGTGCGTTTTATGTGTATATTTTTATCTTCATGAAAAAACACACTTTTACCGCAGAAAAAACACACTTAAGTTCGTTTAAAGTGAATTTTTCCAGATAAAAAATGCACTTTTGAACAGAAAAAACACACTTTTTTGTTCATTTTTATTTACTTTAAACGCAGTCGGTAAGAAAAAAACGCACTTAAAACGCGGTGCCAATACCGCAGCGTTTTACACGGATAAAACGCGGATAAAACGCGCGTTAAACGCGCGTTTTGCACACTTATTTGAGAAGGGCTGAGTTTAGATCTCATCCAATATTTTATGAAGGCAAACATTCTGACCAAGTAACATGAAGGTTTAGGCCAAAAATGTGGCCTCTACAATGTTCATAAGGTTTTTCTAAACTTTTACCCTAATGACATACTTTTTGACCCCAAGTGACCCTTTTCGAACTCATGGAAAATTTCATGAAGAAAAACTTTCAGACCAAAGAGCAAAATATGTTGCCTATTACCTGGTGACCTACTTTTTTAACCCATGTGCCCCAGTTTTGAACTCATCCAAGATTTCATGTAAACAAACATTCTAACTATGTTACATGAAGGTTAGGCAAAATATGTGGCTTCTAAATTGGTCACAATGTATTTCTAAGATTTCCCCTAGTGACCTAGTTTTTACTCCACATAACCCAATTTTGAACCCATTCAAGATGTCATAAAAACAAACAACCTGACCAAGTTAAATGAAGATTGGGCCAAAATATGGCCTCTAGCATTATTACAAGGTTTTCCTAAGATTTAAGCTGATTACCTAGATTTTGACCCAATTTGAACTCATTTGAGATATCATGAAGAAAAACATTCTGACCAAATTAGATTAAGGTTGGAACAAACTGTGGCCTCTTATGTGTTCACATGTTTTTTCTAAGATTTCACCTGGTGAACTGGTTTTTGACCCCATGTGGTCAAATTTTGAACTTATCCAAAATATCATGTAGACAAACATCCTGATCAAATTTTATGAAGATTAGGTTTAAACTGTGTCCTCCTGAGTGTTCACAAGATTTTTTAATATATTCTAAGATTTGACCTGGTGACCTAGTTTTTGACCTACATGACCCAATTTTAAACTCATTCGAGATATTATGTAGACAATCATCCTGACCGACCAACTTTATGAAGATTGGGCTAAAACTGTGGCCTCTAGGGGGTACACAAGATTTTTCTAAAATGTCCTAAGATATGACCTGGTCACTTGATTTCTAACCAATCATGACCTAATTTCAAACTCATCCGAGATATCATTTAGACATACATCCTGACCAACTTTCATGAAAATTGGCCCAAAACCAGGGGTTAATTTAAGGATTTGACTTTCACTTGTCCAGGGGGCAAGTTACTTTGAACATCTACTAGCCTCCAGTGAAAATAGGTTGCCCGATCTTGAAGTTAGTTGGTGTTTGTTAATGTTTAGAACTAAATATAGGTTGCCCGATCTTGAAGTTAGTTGGTGTTTGTTAATGTTTAAAACTAAATATAGGTTGCCCGATCTTGAAGTTAGTTGGTGTTTGTTAATGTTTAAAACTAAATATGTGCAATATTAAGGTGGATTTTAGTTAATATGTATCAAACACAATTTGCAAGCATTTCACCCCTGAAAAATAAAAAAAAATGAAATATTTCATTGACATAAATAAACTTGCCAGCCGGGCTATCTTCTTTGAAAAATCACTTGCCCTGAGTGATTTTAAACCGGCGTGGGCAAATGGGCATCCACTTAAGAAAACTCCTGCAAAACTGTGGCCTCTATAGAGTGATCACAAGTAATTGTTGACAACGGACGACGACAAAAGTCGGTCACAAAAGCTCATCCTGAGTACAAGTGCTCAGGTTTGCTAAAAAGTTAAGATTTAATTATTAATTAAGATTTATTATTATGTTTTGAAATATGGTTCTGTAGACAATAGAACTAAATGTAATGAAATATCTTATAAACAATATGCTTATCCAGAATTAAGGCCTTTTATTTTATCATTTACAGTCATTTTTTGTGTGAATTTACTAACTTTTACAGGTTGTTAAGTTTCAACTTGTCAAAACTAACATTTTCAACTTGTCAAAAACTGACATTTTTCCCAAAATAATTACTTATTTTCTAAATGAAATAGCTGTTTTTCTCAAAAGTAATAATTTATGGAATTCTAATAAAATTTGTGTTATTCTTATATTCTTGGACATATACAGGGTCACTCTATACTACAGAGACCTTAGCATATACTATTTACACATTGACAATTTCATTGTTAATTACGGCTTTCTGCAAACCTGCGGAAAACATATAGGGTTTGTAATGTTTATTCTTCTTCTTATTACGGCTTTCCGCAAACCTGCGGAAAACGTATAGGGTTTGTTATGTTTATTCTTATTATTATTCCTCATTTTCCAACTAAATCCAAGAGATAAAAAAGTTCAAAATTTTAAAATCAATCATTTTCAATTTTCAATGACGTCAGATTTGATGTCAGCTTCTGACTAAATCTTCAGATTTGAAAGAGTTAAAATTGAAGTCATACTTTAAGAAATGTTCGTTTAGTCACGTGGTTATGACGTCATGCATACTAAATATCATATAAAATCGCCAATCGGATCAATGAACTTAAAATTTTCAAAAATGTCGAAACTTTGTATAAGTTGAAACCTGAAGAAAATGACAAATACATGTATATCTATACCTATCGATTTTTTATGTTTCCTTAAGGTTTAACAGCTTCTTTTACTAAATCTGTAAAAATTAGCAAATATATAAAGCAATTGATTTGTTGAAAGTTTCAAAACGTTTATCACGTTAATTACGTAGAAATAAGAAATTATTTTCATGATTTCGATGACACCTCTGCATGCCTTTGTTACCATCTATATTTGCAAATGTAAAACTCAATCAATTTAAAGGTTGAAAGTCATGGATTTCAAAGTAGTTTTTTTTTCTTTTTTACAAGTTCAATTATGTAGATCAAATTGCAATGAATATTTGTTAAATCATATCTTACAAAAATAAGTTTAAAAAAGAATTAAAAAAAACACTTTTAAAATCGATAGAATAACGTAAGAAAACAATTCTTGTGGATAGTATTATCTTAAAATCTCCCTGTTTTTTTTTTCTTCTGCATGATAGTAAATGTATGCGTAATCAAATAAGATCCATATTTATGCTTTCTCAATATCATCTTAAGAAGATTAAGAGTTAATTTCAATATGCTGCCAGTGTCTGAGCAGCATGAAAATTAAATTCCCTCGACAAAAAAGTTCAAGTTTTTAAATTCAATCATATTCAATTTTCAATGACGGCAAATGATGTCAGATTTGACGTCAGCTGCAAAAGTTTGTTCGCGCTCCAGAGCCTTTATTTTTTGTCATTTTATCTTGATATTTTCACAGAAGATGTATGTTATGATGTTTCGAACTTTGGTCCTAAAACTATTTATTAATGTTACAAAGGCTACTGATGAGTTAGAAGCACTAAAATTGGACAGCTTATCGGTCCAGAGGTCCCTTTTTAAATTTTTCTTAATATTGTTATGACGTCATTTAAAGGACAAAATCCTTTTTTTTAAAAGATTTCTCTTGCTCTGGCATCATACATTTTGAGTCAATTTCAAAGAAATTGAAATTGCATCGATAAAAAATATCTTCTCATACATTCAATCATTTTCAATTTTCATTGATGTCATGTCACGTCAGAAGTTGACATCAGCTTCAAAAGCTTGTTTGCGCTCTAGATTATCTTGATATTTTCACAGAAGATGTATTTTAGGATGTAGATGTGCACGTTTTTCCAAAGTCGAAAAAAATAAGATTTCATGTAATACTGAGTTTCGAACTTTGGTCCTAAAATTAAATTCAAATGTTACAAAGCCCCCTGATGTGTTAGAAGCAAGAAATTTCTACAGCATATCGGCATAGAGGTTTACATTCAATTTTTTGAAAGATTGTCTCTTAAGTCACGTGGTTATGACATCATCATCAAAACAAAAAACATTTCTTTTTAAAGATTTCTCTCGCTCTGGTATCATGAATTTTCAGTCAATCTTAATTAAATCTTCAGAATTGATAGAGTTAAGATGCAAGAAATGTTTGTTTTGTCACGTGGTAATGACGTCATACATACTAAAGTAAGAATTATTTTAAAAAAATCATATAAAATCGCCAATTAGACCAATGAACTTAAATTTTTTAAAAATGTCAAAACATGGCAGATATTCATGTTTGATGGAATGCCTACTTGAAAATATGAAAACAAACCTGTTCGCAACCTCAAAGATATATTTTTTTCTGGATTGATAGAACGTTAGCTGAATATGTCCTTGCAAAAAAGATATTTTTCTTTAGTCACTTGATTTTGACGTCATTGAAATATAAAAAACATTCATTTCAATTTGTATTTGCGCTCCAACGTCATGAGTATTGATGCCAATCTTAAGCATACCTTAAGCAATTTATGTTGTGCCACTTGTTTATGACAACATTGGTTTGTAAGCAAAATATATTAAAAAGATAATAAGATTGAATATATTAACTTTAAATAAGTAATATTGCCGAACCTTAACATGTGCAAAAAGTCCAGAAAATTTCAAGTGATTACGTTATCAAACATGACGTATTCATGTTTTTCGTAAAAGGGCTAATTATTCATGAAAATCTATTTATTTGGAGAAGAAATTACAGCTGTTATTGGGTTGGTTGTGCAAGACCCGATTGTTCTTTTGCAGGAAAGAGTGCCTGCGTTGAACAGTGAATCGTGATACGTTTTTGAGTCGCATTAACAATGAATTAGTATAATTATACTAGAGCCAGAAAACCTATATGATAACTTATTGCATTTGCTATCACGGCTTTCTGCAAACCTGAAGAAAATGACAAATACATGTATATCTACCTATCGATTTTAAAGTTTTCTAAAGTTTTAAAAGGTGTAAAAATAAGCAAATATATAAAGCAAATGAATTGTTGAAAGTTTCAAGATGTTCATCACGTTAATTACATAGAAATAAAAAAATATTTTCATGATTTCGCTTACACCTCTGCCTTTGTTTCTATCAATTTTTTTGCAATTGTAAAACTCAATCAATTGAAAGGTTGAAAGTCATGGATTGCAAAGCATTTTTTTTCTTGTTTACAATTTCAATTATGTGGATCAAATTGCAATTAATATTTGTTAAGTCATATGCTTACGAAGAAATAGATATTAAATAAAGAATAAAACACTTTTAAAATCGATTGTATATCGTAAGAAAAAAATTCTTGAGGATAGATTAATATCTTAAAATTGTCTGGGTTTTTTGTGTGTTTTTTTTTGCATGATAGTAAACGGTTGCGTAATCAAATAAGATCCATATTTATGCTTTCTCAGTATCTTCTTAAGAAGATAAAAATAAAAAATAAAAATTAAAAAAATTAAAGCTTATTTTTGAACAGAAGTTTATATTTATGATAATGATAATTTACGCATTAAATCTTACATTATTAAGCATCATTATTCCATTTCTTTGTATTAACGTATATATTCAAAACCTTTGAAATAAGCAAACGGAAAGCCGCTTCGTTTGTATCTTTAACAAACAACTTCTAGTTTAAAAACATTTTCATTATCTTATAATTTCCAAATCTTTAAATTATAATGCTAATTTTCCCAGTATGAAAGCCACAGGTAGTAAAATAGTCTTAAGATTAAAATAAAACACTGGTCCAAATACCCATCTCGAATTTTAATATTGTTATAGACATGTAATCTATTTTATTTGTGTATCAATTTTGGTTAATACCATTACAATAAATTCCAATCAAATGATACTGGGTAAAAAGGAGTTTGTGAGATGGTCAGTCATGTCATTCCGTACAACAATTCCAGTCTGGATCTCTACATAACCAGTTTAACTTTGAAAAAAAAATCCTGTCGGATACATATCAAGATCTAGTATTTAAACTATTTGAAATATTTACCATGAAATAGAAGATTTTGATTTCCTTATATTTTCTGATACAATTAGAAATGCTTCTTTTTTTCAATTGCACATCGAAAAGGACTTAGAGCCCTAATGTGTCTTTAAGTATAAACTGGAACAGTAAAGGAGAAAGTTAGTAGCTTGTAATTTGGAACTGTGTTTTATGGATTTCCGGAATCAGTTGGATCTTGTAGCTAATATATCAATTTGCTGTGAGGGTCGAACGTATTTCAATGAACAGCATTGTTTTATTTGCCCTATATCTTTGGGAGGAGATATCTCCCAGTTCATTTCTTTTTCGTATTGAAGTTTCGCTATGCATATTACATTTTGACGATGCTATTATATTTTCAAAATGCTTATTACAATCTTGAGATCATTACATGAAAATTACACTTTTAATTTATATTCAAGATTGAAAACGTTCATTTTAATCGGAAAGTTCTGCTACAGAACAGGTGTCAGCGAAGATTTTTTTTTAAGCAACTGGGCTGGGGTTCTACAGAACTGGCGTAACGATGTCCTGAAGTGTCAAGGGTTGTAGTGCGCATGCGCAATATTTGACAGGAAAACGTAAGTCCGGTCTTGAAATTTCCATCGGGGCTCTAAGATTTCCAACATGTTGTATATGCGTATTATCACAGGTATACATGGTAGAGACCAGTCCCGGTGCCCGAGTGGTAGAGCGTTGGGAGGTCGTGTGTTTGATTTCCGGCTGCGACATACCGAAGTTGTAAAAAATGGGTTTTGTCAAGCTCCCTTGTTTGGCTTTCAATATATGAGGGCAGTTCCAGGTGTTGTTGGCTCGTTGTCAGGATAACATGACCGGGTGTGGTATCATGCGTGAACTGCTGAAAGTCACTGGCTCACGTTACATTCATAGTATTTTTCCGCTTACGCATCGTTACAGAGCTGCCGTAACGACGATAAATAAAACATACAAGGAAGATTATTTTGAATTTTATTCATGTAAGATATGTAAAAATGATGTCAGACGCTTAATCGGGGGCTCGTCATTCAAGCATGTTTATATCTATCTATTGTAGAACGATGTTACGAGCAGCCAGGTGTGAGTTTATCTTGACCGCTAGAGAGCATTGTATTTGGATAACCGGTATTTCACGATCAGTTATAATATATTTCGTTTCATAAAAAATATCGTTTCAGTTTGATCAAATATGACACGGGTTTCACTAGTGCAACTGTATACATTACTAACGCACTTCGAGGTCTTCAAATGCATCATTGATATGGATGATCGACCATTATGAACGTTTTCTTCATGCATGATATAATTAGCAGCATCATCACCAGCCAAACTCCTCCTTATCATCACCTTAAATAGTGTTTGTCAAGGTCATCTTCTTCACAACCATGTATCTTTTACATTTGTATCAATTAGAATCTATTTGTGACTACAGCACATCTCCCTGACTACATGAATTGTGATCCGTCTTTTGACTTCGAAGCTAATCTTATTGGCAATAGGGACAGAACATATGATATGATCATCATAAAGTCCTCAGCGAGTTGACAACTGATTACACATCACGACAACATACGATACTGTACGCCTTTACACGACTTATAGAACACAATGCACATAGCGCTGAGCACACACTAGCTGGCACCAGTCAGACTTAACATAATTATTCGAAATGCTTGTATCAATGATTCAATCGGCACAAGTCCTCTTAGACAGAAGCGACAGAAAATCAATATGGCTTGTGTCTCGTGTGCAAACTAAACATCCAAACAATCAAAGCTACACACCAGTTGCACACGATTACTATACAAACGAAAGGAGCGCAAGCCATAACGTGGAACAGGACTTAAATGCTCATTCTCCCAACGCATCATAAACAACAACATTCCCTAGAAGATAAAAAGAACCCCCCCCCACACACACACACACACAAAACAAACAAAATACTATTTTGCAATCGCCACACGCGCGAACAATCGCACGATGTAGATGTACTACCAAGTTCTGGAATAATATCACTAGTAAAAAGAAATAATAGCCTTACCCATGGTTTTCTTTCCGTGATGTAACTCCAAACATAAACACACTCCTGTATTGAAGCTAGATCCAATGCTAACTCCCCCTGCACAAGTGGCTGGTGGAACAGACTAAGCACAATTGTTTATAGAAACTCCAGAGAGATGAAGCCAGGAGACATTATGCCGATCAATAACACGTCGATTCCTGCTTTACGTCAGCCCGATATTGAAGTTATGCTAGAAACCTGTTTATTTTATGTGTTTGTGTATGTGAATTTATGATTTGGAACATAATGATTGTCCAATACACTTCCTTATTCAAACCCGAACGGTCTAACCAATATTTGACTCTAATAAACTGGATATTCCATACCATCCCAGATCCTTCAGACATGACCAGATAGAAACAGCTAAACCTATGGTAACTTTCCTTATATTTTAGAGGAATTCACGAAATATATTTATTCTGTCGAGGTTATATATGCCCATATAAACCTTAATGACTGTAGGATATAGAGCATTAACAAGAGATAAAAATATATCATTATTTATTAATGATAATGATTTCAGTGAAAGCGAGCGATTAATTAGAACATCCATTAATCAATGTTTCCGACACACCAAGCCTTTTAATTGAGATTCAATTTATGACGCTGCTCGACCGCTGGAGACTGCATGTTAGTTGAACCGTATCGACTAGATCAGTAACGTGGGTAACAGTTTACCATATCCTGGCTCTAACTCAGTAAAACCCGTGATGAAAAAAATTTAGAGTGTTGAAATAAAAATGAAACCAAATACTTTCCCAGGCTTTTAGATGTTAAACATATTTCGTAAATAAGTAACATCGTGGGTAAAAAATGAAAAATTATAGAAAAAAAAATCACTTGGTAACGTCAGAGATCTATGAACAGAGGTGCGCAGCTTCTTCTATGCCCATGTAACGTGTACTGGCTCAACTCTCCTCAATACACCCTGATGATCTTTCGCTACGTCCTTTTAAAATATATGACAATAACCTCATGTATCCGGAGAATGGCTATAAAACAATAAATATGTTAATGCACACCAGAGAAACTCTGAAACGAAATGACTAAATAGCAGTCCGAGCGGTAAAACGACAGGTATATGATATGATTTGACAAGAACTATGATCTACTTGACCACCTGTTTAGGCTCAACCTTGCCTTAAACTAAATATACACAACTGAAAAATATTCGATACTATAAACTATATCTTCAACAAATATAAAACACCAAACCAGTGAAACTAATAGATGAACCACAGTGTTCAACAATCAAACTAAAAAGTTATGTGCATCAATTTTAATCACGAATCAAAATACGATACAAGTTAAACCTTGTTGAACACAAGCCACGTATGTTGAACGAAACCGTGAAAACCAAATGTATAATGATTTGTTGACCAAACATAAACGATAGTTATAACTAAACACTGATCAACGATATCCAACGTATGAAAAATGTCTGCTTCTATATAATGGAGAAGGCTTTAAACAGCACAGAGAAACCCTACTGAGCCCTTATAATCGCATTGATTATATTGCCATGCCACCTTTCAGATATCCCTGTAACTGCTCTCAACCTTAACCAAAACTGTTTAAAATCCCGCCGCCCACTGTAGGCTCAAACCTCGACTCAAGCCTTGTGCATCAACTTGATAAACTACTGAGCTCCACTTATGGCAATGATTAGTAAAAACCACCTTTTTAGCTACGAGTACACTACAGTCGGTCCAAAGCCCTGATTTTGTTGTCCACATTTACCTTATGAAGTGAAAGTTGCGGAACTCCAATAAGCGCCATGCTTAGAGACTGAGCACACACGAGATTGGAAATAAAAGCATTTATTTTGAATTTCATACGTTCTTATAAACAAAAGAGTCATGAAGGCCCTGGAGAACCAGGTATTAGTGGGGAAGAAAAAGAAACAGCAAATATTTCATGATCTAATGGAAAGTGGGTTTTGTTCCCTGGCAGCCATATATTTAGACGAATCTAAATCATTTTAACAATCTTGAAAGAGAGAGACCCAAGGAGCATTAGTGCTAAAAAGACCCTTTGAAATCCAGCCAGTACTTTTGGACAAGAAGTTGTTTTTTTTCAAATTTGAACTAAACAATACAAGCAAAGCTCTGCTCTCTTGCGGTCATGTTTTCGACGGATCCATTTTTTTTTTTACAATTTTGGTAGCGGGCCATCCAAGAAAAATCTGTGCAAAAAAAAAAAAAAATGAAATCCGGCCGGTACTTTTGAATAAGGAGATTTTTCAATATAAGGAAAACTGGCTCCGCCCTCTAACGGCCTTTTTTTTTTGACGGATCCAATTAATTTTTAGTCTTGGAAGCAAGTCACCCAAGAATTATCTGTGCCAAAAATCTTTGAAATCCTATTAGCACTTTTGGACAAGAAGATTTTCAAAAAATATGCACTATATACAAATAAGGAAAACGGACTATGCCCCCTGGCGGCCATGTTTTTTCTCAACGGATCCAAATAATTTGAACAATCTTGGTAGAGAGTGACCAAAGGAACATATGTACAAAAAAAAAATCTTTGAAATCCAGCCAGTACTTTTGGAGGAAGTTTTTTGACGTTTTTACACCCCCTTTAGTTGCCATAGCAACAAGGTTTTGGCATTGAATTTAATTCTTTGAACAACTTTGAAAGAGATGTTACAACCAGAATTGCAATAACGCCGAGAATTGCAATAAAATTGCAATAATTTTATTGCAATTCTGGTTGCACAGAGGTACGAGAATTGCAATAAAATCGAGAATTGCAATAAACTTAAAATACACATTTAAATTAAAGAATAAGGTTTAACAACATGTTATAAGATGTTTAGAAATGGATAACGTGGCACTTCTATTGGTCATTGATTATGGGATACATTTTTTAATCAAAGCTGGGGGTGCGAGTTTTGCAATAAAATTGCAATAATTTTATTGCAATTCTCGTACCTCTGTGCAACCAGAATTGCAATAAAATCGAGAATTGCAATAAACTTAAAATACACATTTAAACTTAAGAATAAGGTTTAACAACATATTATAAGATGTTTAGAAATGGATAACGTGGCATTTTTGGTGGTCAGTGATCATGGGATACATTTTTAATCAAAGCTGGGGGTCCGAGTTTTGCAATAAAATTGCAATTTTTTCAATTCTGGTTGCACAGAGGTACGAAATTGCAATAAAATTGAGAATTGCAATAAACTTAAAATACACATTTAAACTTAAGAATGAGATTTAACAACATATTATAAAATGTTTAGAAATGGATAACGTGGCATTTTTGGTGGTCAGTGATCATGGGATACATTTTTTAATATAAGCTGGGGGTCCGAGTTTTGCAATAAAATTGCAATAATGTTATTGCAATTCTGGTTGCACAGAGGTACGAGAATTGCAATAAAATCGAGAATTGCAATAAACTTAAAATACACATTTAAACTTAAGAATAAGGTTTATCAACATGTTATAAGATGTTTAGAAATGGATAACGTGGCATTTTTGGTGGTCATTGATCATGGGATACATTTTTAATCAAAGCTGGGGGTCCGAGTTTTGCAATAAAATTGCAATAATTTTAATGTAATTCTGGTTGCACAGAGGTACGAGAATTGCAATAAACTTAAAATGCACATTTAAACTTAAGAATAAGGTTTAACAACATGTTATAAGATGTTTAGAAATGGATAACGTGGCATTTCTATTGGTCAGTGATCATGGGATACATTTTTAATCAAAGCTGCGGTTCCAAGTTTTGCAATAAAGTTGCAATAATTTTATTGCAATTCTGGTTGCACAGAGGTACGAGAATTGCAATAAAATCGAGAATTGCAATAAACTTAAAATACACATTTAAACTTAAGAATAAGGTTTAACAACATGTTATAAGATGTTTAGAAATGGATAACGTGGCATTTCTTTTGGTAATTGATCATGGGATACATTTTTTAAATCAAAGCCGGGGGTCCGAGTTTTGCAATAAAATTGCAATAATTTTATTGCAATTCTGGTTGCACAGAGGTACGAGAATTGCAATAAAATCGAAAATTGCAATTAACTTAAAAAACATGTTTAAACTTAAGAATTAATTTGAACAACATATTATAAGATGTTTAGAAATGGATAACGTGGCATTTTTGGTGGTCAGTGATCATGGGATACATTTTTTAATCAAAGCTGGGAGTCCGAGTTTTGCAATAGAATTGCAATAATTTTATTGCAATTCTGGTTGCACAGAGGTACGAGAATTGCAATAAAATCGAGAATTGCAATAAACTTAAAATACACATTTAAACTTAAAAATAAGGTTTAACAACATGTTATAAGATGTTTAGAAATGGATAACGTGGCATTTTTGGTGGTCAGTGATCATGGGATACATTTTTAATCAAAGCTGGGGGTCCGAGTTTTGCAATAAATGGTGAAATAAAGATTAAGTATAGAGAACCTAGAGAAAATGATAGATACCATTTAGTTGTATATTTGCAACATTTTGTAACTTATTGATATTTTTGGTTTGGAAAAGTATGTCACAAGTAAAATATTTGCTTTCGTTTTTTGAGAGATTACATTTATGTTTTTTTTTCTTTCTGAAGTTCTTTGTATTAATCAAATATGCACACCTATAATACATAAAGGAGTAAAAAATTCGATTGTGTTTCTGACAAAATAATATATTTTATTATTATACTGCAGAGAAAAGTTTTCTCTTTTGATTGGTCCATAAGCTTAACGAGATATATGTACTTATCCGTGCGGTTGTATGTACATGTGTATAAATAAATATATGTATTGAGGTATGTGTAGACAGACTGGTAAATTTATACTTATATATATGTGTGTATATGTGGGAGTGCAAGTTCTCCAATCTCTTCCCGCCCTCCATCTCTATGTCTCTCTCCCTCTGGCTATCTTATACCTTGTGAGTATTTAACACGTTCATTTATAACATTCGAATATTTTATATAATTTATCACCTCATCGAGGGGCCTCCGTGGCCGAGAGGGTAAAGTCGCTGACTTTAACACTCACTCAGCGCGTGGGTTGTAATCCCTGCATGGTCATTCGGATTTTCATGTGAGGAAGCCTTCCAGCTGGCTTGCGGTAGGTCGGTGGTTCTACCCGGACGCCTCCGTGCATTCGGGGTCTTTCTCCACCTGTAATTAGCTGGACGTCGCTATATGACTGAAATAATGTCGAGGCGACGGTAAACTCAAATAGTCAAGTCAAGTCACCTCATCATTGCTAATGCATTTATTCGCTAGGCCGTATATATTTTAAATCCACAATCATTACATTAATTTTCGAAAACACTCTCACTGCTTGACAAGTGCTTGAATGACAAGTACCCATTTTATAATCTCATATAATTTATAGATCAATATAATTATGCAACACGCATGCAACTAATTTTGTATGATGTATTATATGTGTAAGATGCTCAAATCTAACAATAAACTTTTGTTTTGTTCTGTTCTGAAAGCTCAGGTAAGATGCGTTATCAGTTTTTATAAACGCATGTACACATACAGTTGGAACTCGTTATCTCCAATCTGCGTATATCGAAATTTCGGCTATGTCAAATTAATTGACTTGGTCCCGATTTTTCCCTTCTTTGTCTATATACATTCATTTCGTGTGTCTCAGTTTATTTATTTCAAATTACTGTTATCTCAAAGTGAAAATTTGGGCATCCACCCTATAGAACAATGCATAATTGTTTGTTTATCTCAAAGTCTACCGACGCTAATCAGCCCGCCGATATTTTTCACACCTATCAGTCGACTGGTGACACTAGCTTGGCACGTGGCTATCTGTACGACAAACCGTGATGTTAGGCTTTCATTAATTACCGGATTATGTTTTGCCAAAATATTTGCATGGTAAACATAAGCTGTTGTGCTTGGCAATCTTTGCTCAAAATATGCCAAATTTGCTTTAAATACCACCATAGAATGAACCCGTGTCATAATTCACAATGCCTCTAGAACCTACTTGTCCATCTAAGAGCGCTGAGCAATCTGGCGAAGGACTCGGAATTTCTGGGGGATAACCAGATCAGCATTTAGCTCTAATATAACCGAGCAATCCAGTGAAGGACCCAGGTTTAAACCTGGGGGATAACTGGATCGGTTAAGACCAAAAAAGGAGTGAAATGAAAGTTGGAAACAAAATCATACGAAGTAAGATACGAAGCTATTATGGAAGTTGAGCGAGGACAAACATCATAAAAAAATAAAAAATAAAAAAAAGAGAGTAATTTTCAGTGATATTTCGTTGTGCAAAGTGCTTTGAAAAATGTGCATGTTTATAAGTGCTCTTTATTTGTAGAATGCAGTTCGTATGTTTTCGCTCCATATTATTATTGTAACCCTATTTGTTTATTTTGTTTACCGTTCTGTATTTATTGCAAGAAACGATTGAATAAATAAAGAAAAATGTTACTAATGGATTATTATTGAATATCAATATATTCCACAAAGAGATCTTCATAAGAGATCGACAGCATATTTATAGCACGATACAGGTAAGATTTCTATTTCATAATCCAATAATACCGCATTTCGGATTGGTCAAATTTCGGATATCTCGAAATATTTTTTTTGGTCCCATGAAATTGGAGATAACGAGTGTCGACTGTATTTATATTAATTAGAAGCATGATAAATTATCTGTTTATGGGCGGCTAAGGGTGGTCCAGTGGTAACGTGTCCGATTACGGATCCGAAGATTGAGGGTTCGGACCCCGATGGAGACAAGAACTCTTCACGACTTTTCCGGGCGCAAAGTACTGGTCAAACCGAGGAACCGTCGAGAGGGATTAGCATAAGTGTAAGAACTTGTTTCCCAATCGACGTAAAATAAATAAGTTTAAACTAAACTCATAGTGATATATTTCCTTGCTGAAACGGAATACATGAAAGAATATGGTATAATCTCAAGACAACAAGATCACAACAAAGAAAACATAAATTTCAACGTTCAACTGCTTTGTAGACCTAAACACATTATTTTTCTTAAAGAAGAAAAAGAAGAAATATTGATGTTTTGATGAAGATGATGATGATGATGATGATTTTTCTGTTAATGATGATGATGATGGATAGCTTGTGTTGAAAAAGATAACGATGGTTATGTTTTCATAAATACGTAGATCATGCATAACTAAAAGGTACAAACACTATATGTGAAAAAACGTGATTTGCTTGCTAATACTCCTGTCACGATCTAGCGTGTGAGAGGAACGTTTGAGTTTCGTATAAAAAGAAAATTAGAACAATTGATGAACTGCACAACTTTTGAGCGTCTGAATCTAAATTTTCGACGAATTTCTTTGGTTAATGTATGTGTACCATATAACTGGCATAAGAAACGTATGTCACTATCAGTGTGGCGTATGAGTAACGTATGCAAGAAGTAAGTGAGTATTTGGGTGACGTGTGAATAACGTATGAGTAGCATCGTGAGATTTCACGTCTTCTTGAGTGTCAGACCTTTCCCTCTTGAGGTATAACTACCACGGATAAATGTGTGGAAATGAGACCATACAAATATATTTGTTTCACCCCCCATAAATTACTTGCGTTTTCATAGATCGAATCACAGGTACGAAGATGACGAAGTACACGGTAGTGTAATACGTAACTCAGACGCTCCTTTCTTAACTGATATAGTTTTGACAAACAATAAATCTTCAGCCAGTAATGCGATACACCATTCAGCGTGTTTGTAAGTTCTTTGTTCAGTTGTTCTGTCAGTTGGCTATCCGACCTTATACTTTAGTCCATCTCAAATTCCACAAGTACCAAATTATGTGAGTGTTCAATATTTGGTTCGCAAATGTGGTGCTCATAGTGATGTCGCCCTGCGAATTAGAAGAACTTTACGCGATACTGGTGGTCGCAAATTCAGAGCTAAGCTGACACTACAATCACAAGAATTCTTAAAATTATTGCAGTTTTATTGCAAAACTCGGACCCCCAGCTTTGATTAAAAAATGTATCCCATGATCACTGACCACCAAAAATGCCACGTTATCAATTTCTAAACATCTTATAATATGTTGTTCAACCTTTTTTTAAGTTTAAATGTGTATTTTAAGTTTATTGCAATTCTCGATTTTATTGCAATTCTCGTACCTCTGTGCAACCAGAATTGCAATATTATTATTGTAATTTTATTGCAAAACTCGGACCCCCAGCTTTGATTAAAAATGTATGCCATGATCACTGACCACCAAAAATGCCACGTTATCCATTTCTAAACATCTTATATCATGTTGTTAAACCTTATTCTTAAGTTTAAATGTGTATTTTAAGTTTATTGCAATTCTCGATTTTATTGCAATTCTCGTACCTCTGTGCAACCAGAATTGCAATAAAATTATTGCAATTAAATTGCAAAACTCGGACCCCCAGCTTTGATTAAAAAATGTATCCCATGATCACTGACCACCAAAAATGCCACGTTATCCATTTCTAAACATCTTATAATATGTTGTTAAACCTTATTTTTAAGTTTAAATGTGTATTTTATGTTTATTGCAATTCTCGATTTTATTGCAATTCTCGTACCTCTGTGCAACCAGAATTGCAATAAAATTATTGCAATTTTATTGCAAAACTCGGACCCCCAGCTTTGATTAAAAAATGTATCCCATGATCACTGACCAATAGAAATGCCACGATATCCATTTCTAAACATCTTATAATATGTTGTTAAACCTTATTCTTAAGTTTAAATGTGTATTTTAAGTTTATTGCAATTCTCGATTTTATTGCAATTCTCGTACCTCTGTGCAACCAGAATTGCAATAAAATTATTGCAATTTTATTGCAAAACTCGGACCCCCAGCTTTGATTAAAAATGTATCCCATGATCACTGACCACCAAAAATGCCACGTTATCCATTTCTAAACATCTTATAATATGTTGTTAAACCTTATTCTTAAGTTTAAATGTGTATTTAAGTTTATTGCAATTCTCGATTTTATTGCAATTCTCGTACCTCTGTGCAACCAGAATTGCAATAAAATTATTGAAATTTTATTGCAAAACTCGGACCCCCAGCTTTGATTAAAAAATGTATCCCATGATCATGACCACAAAAATGCCACGTTATCCATTTCTAAACATCTTATAATATGTTGTTCAATTTTTCTTAAGTTTAAATGTTTTTTAAGTTTATTGCAATTTCGATTTTATTGCAATTCTCGTACCTCTGTGCAACCAGAATTGAAATATATATTATTGCAATTTTATTGCAAAACTCGGACCCCCAGCTTTGATTAAAAAATGTATCCATGATCACTGACCACCAAAAATGCCACGTTATCCATTTCTAAACATCTTATAACATGTTGTTAAACCTTATTCTTAAGTTTTAATGTGTATTTTAAGTTTATTGCAATTTTCGATTTTATTGCAATTCTCGTACCTCTGTGCAACCAGAATTGCAATAAAATTATTGCAATTTTATTGCAAAACTCGGACCCCCAGCTTTGATTAAAAAATGTATCCCATGATCAATGACCAAAAGAAATGCCACGTTATCCATTTCTAAACATCTTATAATATGTTGTTCAAATTTATTCTTAAGTTTAAACATGTTTTTTAAGTTTATTTCAATTTTCGATTTTATTGCAATTCTCGTACCTCTGTGCAACCAGAATTGCAATAAAATTATTGCAATTTTATTGCAAAACTCGGACCCCCAGCTTTGATTAAAAAATGTATCCCATGATCACTGACCAATAGAAATGCCACGATATCCATTTCTAAACATCTTATAATATGTTGTTAAACCTTATTCTTAATTTTTAATGTGTATTTTAAGTTTATTGCAATTCTCGAATTATTGCAATTCTCGTACCTCTGTGCAACCAGAATTGCAATAAAATTATTGCAATTTTATTGCAAAACTCGGACCCCCAGCTTATATTAAAAAATGTATCCCATGATCAATGACCAAAAAATGCCACGTTATCCATTTCTAAACATTTATAATATGTTGTAAATTTATTCTTAAGTTTAAACATGTTTTTTAAGTTTATTTCAATTTTCGATTTTATTGCAATTCTCGTACCTCTGTGCAACCAGAATTGCAATAAAATTATTGCAATTAAATTGCAAAACTCGGACCCCCAGCTTTGATTAAAAAATGTATCCCATGATCACTGACCACAAAAATGCCACGTTATCCATTTCTAAACATTTATAATATGTTGTTAAACTCATTCTTAAGTTTAAATGTGTATTTTAAGTTTATTGCAATTCTCGATTTTATTGCAATTCTCGTACCTCTGTGCAACCAGAATTGCAATAACTTTATTGCAATTTTATTGCAAATCTCGGACCCCCAGCTTTGATTAAAAAATGTATCCCATGATCACTGAACACCAAAAATGCCACGTTATCCATTTCTAAACATCTTATAACACGTTGTTTAAATTTATTCTTAAGTTTAAATGTGTTTTTTAAGTTTATTGCAATTCTTGATTTTATTGCAATTCTCGTACCTCTGTGCAACCAGAATTGCAATAAAATTATTGAAATTTTATTGCAAAACTCGAACCCCCATCTTTGATTAAAAAATGTATCCCATGATCACTGACCACCAAAAATGCACCGTTCTCAGATTTCTAAACATCTTATAACATGTTGTTTAACCTTTTTTTTTAAGTTTAAATTTGTATTTTAAGTTTATTGCAATTCTCGATTTTATTTCGATTCTCGTACCCCTGTGCAACCAGAATTGCAATAAAATTATTGCAATTTTATTGCAAAACTCGGACCCCAAGCTTTGATTAAAAAATGTATCCCATGATCACTGACCAATAGAAATGCCACGTTATCCATTTCTAAACATCTTATAATATGTTGTTAAACCTTATTCTTAAGTTTTAATGTGTATTTTAAGTTTATTGCAATTTTCGATTTTATTGCAATTCTCGTCCTTTGCAACCAGTATTGCAATAAAATTATTGCAATTTTATTGCAAAAGTTGGACCGCAGCTTTGATTAAAAAATGTATCCCATGATAAATGACCAATAGAAATGCCACGTTATCCATTTCAAACATCTTATAACATGTTGTTAAACCTATTCTATTATGTTATTTAAGTTTAATGAATTTCTATTTATTGCAATTCTCGATGTTAATCCCAAATTCGTACATATGTGCATTGCAAAACTCGGCGTTATTGCAATTCTGGTTGTAACACACAAGAAAATTTCTGTAAAGTTTTATGAAACTTGATCCCGTAGTTTAGGAGATGTCATTCATGTGGAAGGTTGAAGACGGACGGCGGACGACTGACGACGGATGTCGGGCGTTCATCGGTGAGCAAAACATTAATCAAAATTAATCATGCATGTACATGAGGCTATGATGTTTGATTGATCCGTCATCTCGACTCTTTCCGTCATTTCAGACCAGTTATCTATTAGTCTCTCTGTTCTCTCTCTCTCTCTCTTTCTCTCTCTCTTATAATGAAACACAAAAGATAAATATTAAGCATCCGTCCTCTTCTTTCCTTCATTTATACTCACTTTTGCTAAAATCAGCATGTTTACTACATACATGATGAAAGTAATTGTAGTTAATAAGACACACACCCTCAAAGCCCCACAAAAAATAACACGTGAAGTCTTTGTCCAAACAATTTACCATATAAACTTAAAGTTCAATTTACCGGTATATCTGCACCAGTTACATGTGTACGACATTGATATCACGTTTATACATGTAGTTTTGACCTGATGAATGTTTATGTATGTATTGATGTATGTATTGGTTATGTAACATTTAGGCAGAAAAAGATTATTTTTGTCAATAAATATCATTTATCCATTGCTGTTTTCAAGACGACGTTGATAGTGGATACATGTAGTCGCTTATGATTTAGTCAGACATGAAAAAAAATGACATGTATGTATCTTTGTTTTTGACGTATGCATTGATTGTCTTTGTATCGATATCTTTTTTGCATAAAAAGATGAAAGTTGTAAAATAAAAGTTAATTATCTATATTCGTTTTCATTTACGCTCCTAAATCTTTATAACATATTTTGATAAGAGTACATTATATATTACGTTCACTGCATGAAAAAGTGGGTGGGATGGGTTTTTGTTCCAATGGTCGCCGTGATTTGGGTTATTCAAAACCATGTCTTACTCGAAATAAAACGCCGATCCCCTGGATTTCGAATAACCGAGGTTCGACTGTATTACCTTAATACCGAAATGTCCGGTACCTGTGCACTGTGTGACAACTAGAAGCACGCTGTCGTTAACCCTCGGGGCACGCGATAAAGCGCATTATTCTGGATAGCTGCGTATCCCTTTGGTTTAAACAATATTTATTTGCAATATAATACATTTGATACATGTATACATCAAGGGGTTTTGCAATATTTGATATATTTAATTTTTTTTCTTTTTTTTATATTCAATATTTTTCATGTAAGTTATATTTCGTTCAAAATTCGTATGAATTTTTTTAAGTTATCTTTCGCTCATTAATGTTCATTTTATTCGGTTATTAAATGCTGGGAAATGAGGGACATAATGAACAATTAATATGATTGGTCAATTGATATTGAAGATTAATATGATTGGTCAATTGATATTGAAGATTAATATGATTTGTCAATTGATATTGAAGATTTTAAACATAAGTTTCATTTTTTATAGGTTTCATTTGATGTTTTCTTTTCTCTTGTCACGCTGGTTTAAATTTACTACCAACATCTGACGTATTTGCGGGTATAGAGTAAACATCATTTTCAAGGTTTTTATTTTATGTCTAATGTAGCTTCGTGAGTTATCCAATAAAATGAACATTTGATACCATAAGAATGAGCGTTTTTTACCACACAAAAAGAAAATGTAGCATTTGAATCAACAAAATATAATATAAATGAACGAAATATAACTCACATGAAAAAATATGGAACATAAATGAACAAAAAAGAATAAAAAAAAAATACAATTAATAAATAACAAATGTTGCATATAAATGATCAAAATTTAGAATATAAATGATATTTTTCACATAAAAAATATATCGAATATTGCAACGTAATACACGCCATATCATTGTAATAATGAATTTTGAACAACTGAGAATATTATTCATAGTATACGACCTCTGATTGTACTCTAACCGGAAGTCAGTTGTTGTTGATGTATTGGAGTTTACCGTCGCTGCGATAGTATTTCAATCATATAGGGACGTCCAGCTAATTATAGGTGGAGGAAGACCCCGAGTACACAGAGGTACCCGGGTAGAAGCACCGTCCTACCGCAAGTCCGGCAGTCAGTACCGAATAGGCATGCAGACATATACTACCCAAAATTAATGCAATAAATAAGAATATAAGGCGAAATATGAAGCATGTTTTTTTTCCTTTTGACGATTTGCAAAATATTGCCTCTGAATGATAAAAGATTAGCCCGATTGATGTCGATAGAATCACCGAAATATTAAATGGCTATTCTTATAGCACTTCAACAAGACCGCGAAAATTTCCGGAATCGATCGAGTTCTGTCACGTAGCCCTCGTAGGCTTCTAACCTGTGTACGGTAACACGATTTCCTTGTAAATGTTGAGGTGTGTGTTCATAATATAAGTGTCAGGAACATGTCGTTCAAACAAACTCACATTCTACGCCACAAAAGGTCTTTAGAGAAAATGAATTAATGTATTCTCTAGTTACATAACATTTGTTTCTCATCGGAGAAATATTTCAATGAGGTTGAGAAATATACTCCCCGATGAAGTGGTGCATGCCACCATTTTTAGATGGCTTGTATTTATATTTATTCAAATTTGGCAGTTTCCGGAACTTGTTTGAAACAGCCGAATCGGTGGTTGTGAAATTTCATACTTATTGATACATGCTTGGTATGGAAGATAACCCGTAGGAAATATAAGGGATCAGGCGAGATTTTATGTACCTTTCCTTTACCGAAGGTTCATTATAGACTATAAATATCCATGATTTGTTTTAACTGAGAGTTACACAATATTCGAGCTAAATTGACGTATATTGAAAAATTTTTTTTTTTTACATTTTATTTGATCGTAAGATAGCAACATTAACCAAATTTAAATCAGGTATTTAATGTAGATCATGGGAGGGAATTACCAGGTCGTCGTTCCAAAAGTAATGTGGAGAGTTAGTGTCGCAATTTTTACCCTTCTAAGAATAAAAAATCTTAATTTTGAAGTTTGGTAATTACGCTAATAATAATTTTGAATTCAGCCTTTCAAAATAAAATATTTTACGACCCAAGGGCATTTAAAAGCAACTAGTTTTTCTATTTATTTGCACAAATGCATGCATATATGGTAAAAGATATCAAACCTAACTTTAACCACAGCAAAGAATAACCATCATACGCTGTAGAAGATGCATAACACTTAGCTAAGAAATCAGCATTTGTTCAATAATGCACGGATAATGACAATTAGTTGCTTAGTCTTATTTTTTTGGTATGCTTTCTCGGCGCACACTTCCGGTAAGTGCGGAAATGCGTGGTTTGTCCTCTAGAAACGGTCAAACTTAACTAAATTTTAGGAAAAATTAAAATTTCAAAAACATGTTTTTGTCGCTCCTGACTTTATTTTCTGTTCATTCTTCATGAAATTTTCACACGGTATGTATTGTTATGTTTGAAAGGGCCTCACAATTATAAAAATAAAAAAATGAAAATGTCAAGGTCATATTACGATTATTGTGTTTTTATTTGGCCACAAATAGCTCCAAAACTAAAAATATTTCATTGAGAGTATATGAACAAAAGTTTTAGTTCTTAAAAAGCTCTTTCCAATGATGTTTAGTTTTTGAAGATCGGACTTGATTTGGCCATTATACGGCAGTCCAATGTTTGATCCTTTTTTGGAATAATTGTAAATCAGGTTTTATGCTTCAAATTCTGATATATAAGAATAAAAAGTTTGACTTGTGCGACTATTATACTTGACTGAACTATTTGCTGCTTTGCTAGGTAGCTCATGGTAAAATTTTGTTTCTCATTTTGCCGCTAGGGGGCGCTTTTCTTGAAATCATTCTTTTGCTTATAACTCAAAAAGTTGAAGTACGATTCGAATGCGTTTTTTTTGCATTCTGTTCTCTGTTGATAGCTTAATAACATATGATAGGATTCGAGGGTCCGTGTGGCTGAAAGCTTTTGAGCTACGGAAGGTTGAATGTTCGAACCTCGCAAAACAACAACAACAAAAAAACAACAACTGTGCAAATGAGGGTAGGTCTACGAAAAACCTATCCGTTTTTGTTAGAGATCAGATAGAAGAATTCCGTCTCCTGCATACCATTTGAAAGACGTTTACACACAAAATATATGGGGTGGCGAATTTAAGAAATGCGTGGTTTGTCCTCTAGAAACGGTCAAACTTCACTTAAGTTAAGGAAAAATTAGAATTCCAAAAACATGTTTTTTTGTAGCTCCTGACTTTATTTTTTGCTTATTCGTCATGAATTTTTCACACGTTATGTTTTTTTAAGTTTGAAAAGGCCTCACAATTAAAAAGTTAAAAAACCTTGAAAAGGTCAAGGTCATATTACGATAATTGTGTTTTTATTCGGCCTCAAAGTGCTCCAAAACTAAAAATATTTCATTGAGAGTATATGTTCAAAAGTTTTAGTTCTAAATAGTTCTTTCGTATAATGTTTAGTTTTTGAAGATCGGACTTGATTTGTTCATTTTAAGGCTGTCCAAAGTTTGATCCTTTTTTGGAATAATTGTTAATCAGTTTTTATGAGAAAAAGAAAGTTCGACTAGTGCGACTTATATACTTGTTTGAACTATTTGCTGCATTTCTAGGTACCTAATTGTAAACTTTTTATCAATTTTGTTTCTCATTTTGCCGCTAGAAGGCGTTTTGTTTAAAATCACTCTTTTGCTTATAACTCAAAACGTTAAAGTCTGATTGAAATGCGGTTTTCAGCATTTTGTTCCTTGTTGACAGCACCACAGAATGTGATGGATTTCAAAGGATAGGGTATGGGAAAATATTTGCGCTAGAAGAGTTTGAATGTTCTAACATTGCACACAAAAAAAAAAAAAAAAAAAAAAAAAAAAAAAAAAAAAAAAATGTGCAAATGAGAGTAGGTCTTCAAAAAATCTTTGCGTTCTGTTTCATATTGAAAATTGTGGCTGAGTTGAAATAAAGTGTTCAAGTTGATTAGGTTAACAGCGAAAACCGAGATACTATTGTTTGTTGAGACAGTTGAGCAGCCGTATTAAAAAGGCATGTACAAATGGATATTTCAGAATATACATGAATGTGTTTTAGACCTTGTAGTAGTAATGTGCGGACGAGTTCACAGAAATCGAGCTGGATTTCTTGGATAAGGTTGGATAAAAGAAAGCACGCTATGACGTCATGAATTAGGACAATGGCCTATTGTTTAGGGTATGACATAATCCCCGACCTCACTCCTTTAACGAGGTCACGTGTTTATTTTTAATTGTCTCCCTAAACAATTAGGACAATGACCTATTGTTTCGGGTATGTTATAATCCCCTTATCCACCCCTTAAACGAGGTCACGCGTCTATCATTTTCGAGGATGAGTAAACCGCAATATTTATTCTTTTATAATATCGTATTGTTATTCGGGACAATTAATCAACTACGTCATTCACCGCAAAAACTCCCTTAAACGAGGTCACGCGATATTCTTAATAGACCGCAATATTTATTCTTTTATCATATCGTATTGTTATTCGGGACAATTAATCAACTACGTCATCGATTTCGCTATTGTCGCAGAAGCATTGAATGAGCGACGTTAAATAATGAGTATTGTCTCTTCGAATAATAACGTTTTTACTGAACAATTAAACGACGCTATCCGGAATACCTCGCGCCGTATAACGGACACATTCCCACGCGTCGAGAGAAGATTCCTTCATCATTAATTAACGGTAACTGACCACTTAAACATTTCTGTAAGCACAATCTACACCCGTAACACCCGTATCGATCGGTTATCACCTATTATTGACCTAAGGCCTTACGAATCACGGAGTGAAGTAATGTAAACAACTATATCACCCATCCTCGGACGTATTATTTACTGTTTTTGGATGAAGTCGAACATTCGAAATCGCCTCTCTATACGTATTAATGCTCTTTTTTCTACCATTTCTGTCTTTCTCTACACATTTCCTTGTAATACGCGTGTCAATGCGTATGTTTTGACAATCGGTGTGAAACGATTCTCACCTTTTTATGTCCAAATTCTATAATCACAATCAGCAGACATACCAGTAGCGGTATTTGATCCGCGGCGAGTTAATCCGGCTTAGTCTAGCGACGATAAACGGGTAAATAAGGTTTTTCATAAGGCGAGATAGTCGCTTTTGGCATTGTACGTTATTCACCTTCTCCGTGTAAGCAATCGAGAAATTTATCTTTTTATTTATTTATTTATTTATTTATTTATTTATTATACAACATATACATAACGCATATATCCCGCATATACAACATATACATAACGCATATATCCCGCGCACAAACTCGATAATTGTTCAATATATTTTCTTACCAAATACTTTTTACATCTCTCAACGCGTTTTCGTCTATCAGTATCCACGCATTTTCATCCACGCATATCGCTGATTATAGTTCTTTGTCTTTCGCTCTCTCTTTCATAGCGTTTTTCTTTTTTTTTTTTCATCATCGATTGTCTTTGTTCTCTCTTTATAGCGTTTTTGACTTCAATTCTAGTAAATAAGGTGGAACTTCGGGTGTAAAAATAAATAAATACAGCATTCGTGTGACGAACAAGTCCTAGCAATAAATATGAAACAAACTTATCTGTATTTTGATTTTATATGTAATCATGATGAGACTTTCATAAAGATTTATTAATAACACCTGTTGCGGCACTGAACCGCCGCGAGTTAATCCGGCTAGCGACGAAATAGGAGAGAGCGCTTTTTCATAAGGCGCGGTAATCGCTTTTATTTATTTTTGTCACAACATACGTGGTCGAAGTAGTAGTAGTTGCTGTTGTTATGTTGATGATTGTTTTTTTATGTTGATATTAATGCGTTTGAATAAATCGAGACTCTTAGGTGTTATCACAACGCTTCTTTACGTTTGTTTTTTTTTGTAGTTGTTGTTTATGTAGTAGAGTATTTGTAGTAGCGGTAGTAGTAGTAGTAGTAGCAGTAGTAGTAGTCACCCGTCCTCGGACGTATAACTCTGCGTTTACTAAACCGAACCTTTAATCTCTCTATGCGTAGTTATGGTTTTTGACAATCGTGTGAAACGATTCTCACCTTTTTAGAATATGTCTAATCTCTATAATCACAATCAGCAGACATACCAGTAGCGGTATTTGATCCGCGGCGAGTTAGTCCGGCTTAATCTAGCGACGATAAACGGGTATATGCGGTTTTTCATAAGGCGAGATAGTCGCTTTTGGCATTGTACGTTTTTCACTTTCTCCGTGTAAGTAATCGAGAAATTTATTATTTTATTTATTTATTTGTTTATTTGTTTATTAGTTTGTTTATTTATTTGTTTATTTATCTATTTATAACAAATACGCAACGCATATGTTACATTGGTTATGTATTCGCTGTTTAACAGAAGTATTAGTATATTGTTTTATTTATTTATTGTTTTATTTATTTATTTATTTTTGTCAAACATACGTGGTCGTAGTAGTAGTAATAGTTGTTGTTGTAATAATGAATTTCGTTTTAGTTGTAATAATAATATTGGTTATATATTCGCTGTTTAACAGGAGTATTAGTAGTTATAGAAATGATGATATTATTAATACGATTGAATGAATCCCTTTACATATAGTAGTAGTAGTAGTTGTTGTTGTGGTTTCTGTAGTAATGTTGATATAAATGCGTTGGAATAAATCGAGATTCTGAGGTGGTGTCACAACGCCTCTTTACATTTTGTTTTTGAAGTTTTTGTTTATGTAGAAGAGTATATGTAGTAGTAGTAGTAGTAAAAGTGGTGGTAGTAGTAGTAGTAGTATTAATGTTAGTACTAGAGAGGTGGTGTACATTATTTATTTATTATACAAGTAATTAATTTGAAATAAAAAAACAACTAGAAACCGGAGAGAGGAGCAGCAGTGACTAAAGAACCATAACTCTACCTGGTCCAAGTTTTAATTACCTCCTTTTTTTTTGGTTTTTAGTTTTCAATTTTAGTCGGGAGCATAACTTATAAACTATTTTAAAGTATATTGACCGGAAACTTTAAATATAAATAAATTGTGAGATTGGGAAGTGCAATAACCAAAATCGTAACACTACCTTGATTAATTTTCTAATTATCTCCCCTTATTAAATGTTACAATGAATTTCTCTCCAGATAATAACTTATTTACTATCTACTTGAATAATTTTTTGTTGGGAGCAAAACTCATGAATAAAACATTTTAAGGACTAGAAACTTGAAACATAATATGATAGCAAGTTGAAGCAGTGCAGCTACTATTTTAAAATTATCTCCCTTTATTTTTCTATTGCATTCTCAGAAAGGGGTATAGTGTTTTCCGAACACATCTTGTTATGTTTATAATTTCATATCACTCACTCACTCACTCACTCACTCACTCACTCACTTACTTACCCAATTACTCAATCAGTTACTCACTTACTCACTTACTCACTCATTTACTCACTCAGTTACTCACTTACTCACTCCGTTACTCACTTACTCACTCTATTACTCACTCATTTACTCATTTACTCACTTAATTACTCAAATACTCATTTACTCACTCACTTACTCACTCAGTTGCTCATTTACTCACTCATTTACTCATTTACTCACTCATTACTCACTCACTTACTCATTTACTCACTCAATTACTCAGTTACTCACTTACTCACTCATTTACTCACTCAATTGCTCATTTACTCACTCACTTACTCATTTACTCACTTAATTACTCATTTACTCACTTACTCACTCTATTACTCACTCAGTTACTCACTTACTCACTCTATTACTCACTTACTCACTCATTTCCTCATTTTCTTCACTCAATTACTCACTCATTCTCACTTACTCACTCATTACTCACTTACTCACTCATTACTCACTCATTTACTCATTAATTACTCATTTACTCACTCAGTTACTCACTCAGTTACTCATTAACTCACTCACTCACACTCACCTCCACCACTCACCTCCCCCTCCACCACCCTCCACCCTCCACCCCCTCCCCCTCCACCACTCACCACACCCTCCACCACTCACTCACCCTCCACCACCACTCCACCTCCACCCACCACTCACCCCCTCACTCACTCTCACCCTCCACTCACTCCCTCCACCACCCTCCACCCTCCCCACCTCCTCACTGACTCACACAGGAGTGAGTGAGGAAGAGGAGGAATTGAGGAGTGAGGAGGAGTGAGTGAGTGAGGAGGAGGAGGAGTGAGTGATGAGGAGTGAATGAGGAGTGAGTCAGTGAGGAGGAGTGAGTGATGAGGAGTGAGTGAGGAGGAGGATGGTAGATGTGAGTGGAGTGGTGGTGGAGGTGGAGTGGTGGTGGAGGGTGTAGGTGAGTGGTGGAGGGTGTAGGTGAGTGGTGGAGGGTGGAGTGGTGGTGGAGGGTGGAGTGGTGGTGTAGGGTGGAGTGGTGGTGGAGGGTGGAGGTGAGTGGTGGAGGGTGGAGGTGAGTGGTGGAGGTGAGTGTGAGTGAGTGAGTTAATGAGTAACTGAGTGAGTAACTGAGTGAGTAAATGAGTAATTAAGTGAGTAAGTGAGTGAGTAAATGAGTAATTGAGTGAGTAAATGAGTAATTGAGTGAGTAAGTGAGTAACGGAGTGAGTAAGTGAGTAACTGAGTGAGTAAATGAGTGAGTAAATGAGTGAGTAAGTGAGTAACTGATTGAGTAATTGGGTAAGTAAGTGAG
The DNA here is from genome assembly GCA_021229015.1 of Solen grandis. Taxonomy (NCBI): domain Eukaryota; kingdom Metazoa; phylum Mollusca; class Bivalvia; order Adapedonta; family Solenidae; genus Solen; species Solen grandis. The sequence goes on along the minus strand of CM037781.1, from coordinate 74,817,189 downwards.
TGAGTGAGTGAGTGAGTGAGTGATATGAAATTATAAACATAACAAGATGTGTTCGGAAAACACTATACCCCTTTCTGAGAATGCAATAGAAAAATAAAGGGAGATAATTTTAAAATAGTAGCTGCACTGCTTCAACTTGCTATCATATTATGTTTCAAGTTTCTAGTCCTTAAAATGTTTTATTCATGAGTTTTGCCCCCAACAAAAAATTATTCAAGTAGATAGTAAATAAGTTATTATCTGGAGAGAAATTCATTGTAACATTTAATAAGGGGAGATAATTAGAAAATTAATCAAGGTAGTGTTACGATTTTTGGTTATTGCACTTCCCAATCTCACAATTTTTTTTATTTTAAAGTTTCCGGTCAATATACTTTAAATAGTTATAAGTTATGCTCCCGACTAAAATTGAAAACTAAAACCAAAAAAAAAAAAGGAAGGTAATTAAAACTTGGACCAGGTAGAGTTATGGTTCTTAGTCACTGCTGCTCCTCTCTCCGGTTTCTAGTTGTTTTTTTATTTCAAATTAATTACTTGTATAATAAATAAATAAATGTCTCGATTGCTTTTACGGAGAAGTGTGCGTGCATATGCTTGGATAATTTTGCCTCTAGTACGTAACATTAATACTACTACTACTACTACCACCCTTTTACTACTACTACTACTACATATACTCTTCTACATAAACAAAAACTTCAAAAACAAAATGTAAAGAGGCGTTGTGACACCACCTCAGAATCTCGATTTATTCCAACGCATTTATATCAACATTACTACAGAAACCACAACAACAACTACTACTACTACTACTATGTAAAAGCAAGTGTACAAGGTCCCGATTCATTCAATCGTATTAATAATATCATCATTTCTATAACTACTAATACTCCTGTTAAACAGCGAATATATAACCAAATTATTATTACAACTAAAACGAAATTCATTATTACAACAACAACTATTACTACTATACGACCCGTATGTTTGACAAAATAAATAAATAAATAAAACAATAAATAAATAAAACAATATACTAATACTTCTGTTAAACAGCGAATACATAACCAATGTAACATATGCGTTGCGTATTGTTATAATAGATAAATAAACAAATAAATAAAAAAAACTAATAAACAAATAAACAAATAAAAAATAAAATAATAAATTTCTCGATTACTTACACGGGAGAAAGTGAAAAACGTACAATTTCCAAAAGCGACTATCTCGCCTATGAAAAAACCGCATATACCCGTTTATCGTCGCTGATTAAGCCGGACTAACTCGCCGCGGATCAATACCGCTACTGGTAGTCTGCTGATTGTGATATAGAGATTAGACATATTCTAAAAAGGTGAAAAATCGTTTCACACCGATTGTCAAAACCATAACTACGCATAGAGAGATTAAAAGTTCGGTTTAGTAAAACGCAGAGTTATACGTCCGAGGACGGGTGACTACTACTACTGCTACTACTACTACTATACCGCTACTACAAATACTCTACTAATAAACAACAAACTACAAAAAACAAAACGTAAAGAAGCGTTGTGATAACACCTAAGAGTCTCGATTTATTCAAACGCATAATATCAACATAAAAAAACATCATCATCATAACAACAGCAACTACTACTACTTCGACCACGTATGTTTGACAAAAATAAATAAAAAGCGATTACCGCGCCTTATGAAAAAGCGCTCTCTCCCATATTTCGTCGCTAGCCGGATTAAACTCGCGGCGGTTCAGTGCCGCAACAGGTGTTATTAATCAATCTTTATGTAACAGTCTCATCATGATAACATATAAAAAACAAAATACAAGATAAGTTTGTTTTCATATTTATTGCTAGGACTTGTTCGTCACACGAATGCTGTATTTATTTATTTTACACCCGAAGTTCCACCTTATTTACTAGAATTGAAAATCTTAATGAGAGATTAAAGACCGGTAAAATCCTACGAATATTATTGTAGAAAGAGAAAAAAGAGAAAACATAGAAAGAGAAATATAATTAGCGACAATGCTTTTACACTAAAAAGGAAATATTACGCGAAAGATGGAGAAAAATGAAAGAAAAACGTATGAAAGAGAGAGCGAAAGACAAAGAACTATAATCAGCGATGATGCGTGGATTTAAAATGCGTGGTACTGATAGACGAAACGCGTTGAGAGATGTAAAAAGTATTTGGTAAGAAAATATATTGAACAATTATCGAGTTTGTGCGCGGGATATATGCGTTATGTATATGTTGTATATGCGGGATATATGCGTTATGTATATTTTTGTATAATAAATAAATAAATAAATAAATAAATAAATAAATAAAAAGATAAATTTCTCGATTGCTTACACGGAGAAGGTGAATAGTACAATGCCAAAAGCGACTATCTCGCCTTATGAAAAAACCTTATTTACCCGTTTATCGTCGCTAGACTAAGCCGGATTAACTCCGCCGCGGATCAAATACCGCTATGGTATGTCTGCTGATTGTGATTATAGAATTTGGACATAAAAAAGGTGAGAATCGTTTCACACCGATTGTCAAACATACGCATTGACACGCGTATTACAAGGAAATGTGTAGAGAAAGACAGAAATGGTAGAAAAAAGAGCATTAATACGTAATAGAGAGGCGATTTCGAATGTTCGACTTCATCCAAAAACAGTAAATAATACGTCCGAGGATGGGTGATATAGTTGTTTACATTACTTCACTCCGTGATTCGTAAGGCCTTGGGTCAATAATAGGTGATAACCGATCGATACGGGTGTTAGGGGTGTAGATTGTGCTTACAGAAATGTTTAAGTTGTCAGTTACCGTTAATTAATGATGAAGGAATCTTCTCTCGACGCGTGGGAATGTGTCCGTTATACGGCGCGAGGTTTTCCCGGATAGCGTCGTTTAATTATTCAGAAAGTAAAAACGTTATTATTCGAAGAGACAATACTCATTATTTAACGTCGCTCATTCAATGCTTCTGCGACAATAGCAAAAATCGATGACGTAGTTGATTAATTGTCCCGAATAACAATACGATATGATAAAAGAATAAATATTGCGGTCTATTAAGAAAATCGCGTGACCTCGTTTAAGGGAGCGGTAGGGGCTGCAGTCCGATTGATTGTTTCAATCGCGTTTTTGCGGTGAATGACGTAGTTGATTAATGTCCCGAATAACAATACGATATTATAAAAGAAAAAATATTGCGGTTTACTCATCCTCGAAAATGATAGACGCGTGACCTCGTTTAAGGGGTGGATAAGGGGATTTAACATACCCGAAACAATAGGTCATTGTCCTAATTGTTTAGGGAGACAATTAAAAATAAATATTGCGGTTTTTCAGAATGTCACGTGACCTCGTTAAAGGAGTGAGGTCGGGGATTATGTCATACCCTAAAAAAATAGGCCATTGTCCTAATTCATGACGTCATAGCGTGCTTTCTTTTATCCAACCTTATCCAAGAAATCCAGCTCGATTTCTGTGAACTCGTCCGCACATTACTACTCCTTGTACAAACTCTATAATTATACTTGTATACACTAAAATTTGTAACCATCGATAAAAATTAATACACAAAGATAATTATAAATCGTTAAAATGATTCGCTAGCACTCTAATGAGACCGCTTTCCGTTTGAGAGTGGCGAATGTTAGACACTGGCAAACGCCAAAGTTGATATTTTATGCCTAGGTCTCACTGGGAATAAATGAACCTTGACGATGTGGATTTAACAAATTTTCTCCGATGTTTGGACCAAACATGGAGCAGTCCCATAATAAATGGCACTTATTAGGCATCGTGGATAGTCCGTTGAATGTTCCTGATGCTTTCGCTATGTTCACAATGCTTCTGTGAATATCGCAAAACGGCGAAGGTGCCCCGGAGCTTCATCGAATTTGAAACATCATTGGGAGAATGTCCCCAAAGACTAGAAATGCATGGGAGATTATGAGAATGTGACGTGGAATTTACTGAGTGAAAAAAAGAAGATTTTATTAGAAAGAATCCGGCCATGTTCTATGACCTTGTTTACCGTTTCAGTCTAATACTGACAAAAACAACAAATTTCAGGGTGCACGTTTCAACCCTCGCCAAAATTTTGATTTTGGCGAATATTCAGGGATAAATCAGTAATCGGAATGTGTCACCGGAAGTTCATCGAAAAGTTGACGAAAATTAAAATATCCCAGGGGGATCGCCCTGATACTTAGAAGAGACATCACCGATGCTTCGGATTAACAGGGATTTCAGGAAGTCTCATGTCTTCCCCGTGGCCCCGAAAAACTCCATCAATGTCCCTGCGGCAAAACATCGGGGAAACAAATACGCTGTTAGGGTATATAGCTAAACCGTGTTACATACGCTGGTGTGGAGGGACATCTCCCTATAGCTATACCGTCTTACATACACTGGTTGGAAGGTTGATCGCTCTTTAGCTGTACCGTGTAACATACACTGATTTGGATGGCATCGCCCAATAGCTATACCGTGTTACATAAGCTGCTTGGGAGGATCATCTGGTTGGGAGGGTCATCGCCCTTTAACTATACCGTGTTTCATTCACTGTTTGGGATGGTCGTCGCCCTATAGCTGTTTGGGAGGGACATCTCCCTATAGCTATTAAACCGCGTAACATACGCTGGTGGGGAGGGAATCGCCCTAAAGGCATTTACCGTGAAACTTTCGCTGGTTTGTAAGGACATCTCCTTATATGCCTTACCGGTGGTCGAGTGGTTAGAGCGTCCCACTCGGATGCAGGAGGTCGTGGGCTCGATGCCCGGCTGCGACATACCAAAGTCGTAAAGAAATAGTACTGTTATAGCTCCCTTGCTTGGCGCTCAGCATTTTAACACGGTGCATAAAACCATATCGGAGGGCTCTCTGCGGAAATCGCTATATCGGCAGGCTTCTCTGCGTTTACACCGGGCAGTCTCTGCCATAAACACTAGAAAACGCTGGACGGAAGGAAAGAAACATACCAACAGTCACTTTTCAAAGGTGGTTTGCTTAAGTATAGGAGCCTCCGCCCTCGTGACTATGTCGTGTAGTTGAAGGCAACTATGAACTAACCTATTTAGCACATGGTATTTTCCGTCCGCTAGCGACAGAACGTCACAAAAGTGAGTTTATGTGGTGGCATAGTCCAACTTATTGATTTTTTACAAAAGTGTTGACTACGCGTTTTTAGTCCACGGTGACTATGAACAAATACTGGCACCTGATTGGACGAGAGGAAAATGCAATGTGCTAATATTAGTTAGCACATGGCATTTTCCTTCGTCCAATCAAGTGTCAGTATTTGTTCATAGTCACCGTGGACTATAACGCGTAGTCCACACTTTTGTAAAAAATCAATAAGTGTGGACTATAAACCACTAACTCACACTTTTGTGACGTTTTGTCGCTAGTGGACGGAAAATACCATGTGCTAAATAGCTTAGTTCATAGTTGCCTTCAACACACGACATAGTCACTCGGGCTCCGCCCTCGTGATATACCGTGTAGTTGAAGGCAACTATGAACTAACCTATACGTATTGCACGAATATTAGAGTATCTTAGATGTTATATTATGCGTGTTAACTTTTTAATTATCAGCGACTGCGACCTGAAACTCGGCCAAACAGTTAAGTGATGTACCAACATGGAACACAACCTCGGCACCTTCTACAGGCTTCAGCAGTTATTGCTTTAATTATTCTATAATATGACCATGGGAATGTATTCTTTTAGTTATTCTTCAAGAAGATACCGATAAAATTGGCCGATTTTATGTAAATTTCTTGGAAACCCCTACTTTCGGTTTTGTCGTTGCCGGGAGGTCTCCGAAAATCACTTTTTGTAGCACGGCAGATTTCCCTGCATTTACCACAGACTGACCTCTGCATTTTGCCGGATTGTTTTTTTTTTAAAGCTACGCTAGGTATTTGTGTTTTATTGTTGTGAAATAACAGTTTCATCTTCTTGTCCTACCAGGTTTCTCCTTTTTGGGGGGAAAGGAGTCCGGGCAAAAAAATATTTTGAACAATAAACCCCCCCCCCCCCCCACACACACACAAAAACACTGCCTTCATTTGTTCCAAACACACCTTTCTTCCTCCTTGTAAAAGTAGGAAGGTTGTCAGTTTGGGCAAAATGTCAAAACTTATTACCATTCGATTATATTAAAACTCTTTGGCTGCAAATGGCCTTGAATAAGGTATTTCTTCGCATTTATATTGTTCATTCATACTAAAAAAAAACTTAACTAAGCCTTTCGCGTTCCCTACGGTAACTAAAGTGATTTAAAGTCAATATTTAAAACGTAAATAAGATTTATTTTCTTAAAAAAAAATGACATAGGCCTTAAAAAAAAAAATCCAAATCCGTCAAACTATTAACAACATTATAATATTGCGCAAAAATGCTCAAAATTTGAAAGTACACAAATAAATCCGTGTGTGTTTGTAATTTAATGAATTAACAGGACGTATCTGTTCATGCGACAGTCACACATTTTTGAAATACGTTATAATATAAATTTACTTTCTTCAGTGCGATAATTTAAGAATAATAAATGATTATTAAATGCGTTAATATAATAATTATATTGTATGTTGGTCCCCCCTGTGCCTTGTTTTGACAAAGAAAAGGTTATTAAACACTCTTCAAATCATGGAGCATTTACCTTTAGTAAACTGATAAAGTTAGCACAAATTAAAATTGAAGATTTAAATACAATATCTTTTTCATATTGTTTTTTCTCTCTCTTTTCCTCGCTCTCTATCTCTCTTTTTTTTTTCTTTTTTTTTTTGAAGGGAGTTCAGTGCTTCAAAAGTGAGTGCAGAGAGCCCCGGTGCACCAACAAAACCGAAAGAGGGGTTTCCAAGAAATTTACATTAAAATCGGCCAATTTACGGTATTTTCTGAAGAATAAACTTAAAAAATACATTCGATGGTCATATTATTGACAAATCAAAGCAATAACCTGCGGAAGCCTTAGAAAGTCCGAGGTGGGTTCCATTTGGTACATCACTAAACTGTTCGGCCGAGTTTCAGGTCCAGTCGCTATAATTGAAAGGTTTACACCGTCCGTCCAGCATTTTCAGTTTTTATGGAGAGACCGACCGGGCGAACGAAGGAGCCTGCCATATAGCGATTTCGCAGAGAGCCCTCCGATATGGTTTATGCACCTGATAAGGGTAGTTCCAGGACTGGTTCCCGGGTCAGAAATGTGACCGGATGGTACAGCGTGTACGCGTGTGGCCTATTAAGTTTCAAGATGCGACTCGGCTCCCCAAAAGACTGAAAAAACTGTCGGTGAGAGTAAAAACCCAACAACAAACAAACATCCCCTATACTAACCGTGTTTACACCTTGGTGTGTGGGGGGTGGGGGCATCCCCAAATAACCGGTAACACTGCTGTGGAGAGGGGCATGCCCTAAGCTATACCGTTAAAAAAGGTTAGGAGGGCTCGCCCTTTAGCATACCGTGAAACATACGCTGGTTAGGAGGGGCATCGCCCTATAGCTTACCGTGTAACAACGCTGGGTTAGGAGGGGCACGCCCTATATTAACCGGTAACATAGTGGTTAGGAGGGGCATCCCCTATAGCTAACCGTGTAACATACGCTGGTTAGGAGGGGCATCCCCCCTATAGCTATACCGTGAACATCCTGGTTGGAGGGGCATCCCTTATAGTTATTCCGTAAACCTCACTATGGGGAGGGACATCTCCTTTAGCTATTTACCTGTTACACACCTGGTGGGTAGGTAGATCTCCTATTACCTCCCCGGTGGCCGTTGGTTAAGAGTCCGCCTGGTGCAGGGGGTCTAGGTTCGATCCCCGCCGCGAATACCAAAGTCGTAAAAATGGTACGTTATAACCCATGCTTGGCGCTCAGCATGTTTGGGTATTCCAGGACTGGTGCCCCGGGGTAAGAAAGTGGACCGGGTGTACATCATAACACATGTCTACGGGTTACGCATGTTGCAGCATACTCTGTTCAAGTAATATCGTCTCCAAATTATTGAAATACTGTCGATGGGAGTTAAACCCAACAAACAAACAAACAAACAAATAAACCGATTTGGTTTGTCAAAAAGACCTTTCTGGTAATGCAAACAATTCTAAACTCAATGAGCTAAATTAATTTTGCCGTAAAATGTATTTGTTGTATCCGTATCTAAATCTTTTTGTTGCTTATGAACTAAATTTGAAAGATAAAACGTGGTTATCTACAATGAAATGTATTAAGCCAAGTCTTTTGTTATGCAAGCAGTTATGTAAAACTATGACCCTGTTAAAATTTAATATGTATTATGTCGTGTGAAAGCAACGGAAACTTGTATAGGTTTATGTTGCGGAATAGAAAACAGAATCTTGTAAAACTTTGTTTCTTTTCTAAAGCTTCTTTTTTGCTGTTTATAGAAAAGGAACAAACGTTATGACTATAATTAAGGGGAATATAAGTTTAAACATATCATAACACCACTTAAAATTTAATGGGAAGGTAAGAAATCTGGGAATAATTTAGGACCCAAGCAATAATGTTTGCAAAGCTGTTTTCAACAAATTTCGTTAAATACTATCGAAGATCTTTAGCCAAATTGACAATTTCTATCTTGTGGTTTTGGAGGGATGTATTTTTAAATCAAATTTTGTACGCCGAGGACGAAGACGACGACGGTCGAAGGAACGTTAACCAAATACCTAGATTGGAATGGTGAAAAAAAGGCAAAGTTTGGAGATAATT
>CM037781.1:74769332-74808345 GCA_021229015.1 Solen grandis | reverse complement strand
ATTTGTATTTGTTAAAGTTTATGTTTATAAGAACTGCATACTTTGTATTCAGGAAACCTCAGAACCCTCCTAATCTTTAACTTGGCCGGGCACCCCAAGTTTCTTTGTTGTTTGTATCTGTCTACGGTTCTTCTTAGAGTAGGAATGGACTTCTTCAAGTTGTGCCTATAAAGAAAGGAGCATGAGAATCACTTCAAATTACAATATTTATTCATAATAATGTTAAATACATTTGTATAAAATAAAGTAATATAAACAAAAAAGATAGAACCTCGGCTAGAGATAAAAAATAACGGAAAAAGGAGTCATAGTTATTTAAAAGAAATGTATGTTATGCCCTCATTTTCATCAATCATCTGCAACTGATAATTTCATCAACTCAAAAAATAAAAAAAATAATAACTAGATTTCATTCGTTGATACGAATGATAGGACTTTCTGCTACATTTGTCAAATACTTAAAAGCAAAAAAAGTAAGAGGATATGAAATTGCAGCCTTTAACTTGCTTTTGTATGGCCATAACATAAATGAACTTTTTAACTTGGAGGAAATGGCAAAAGTAACTGAAAATCATTTTTTATATCAATTTATTTACTTGGACTATTTTTATAATCTATGTTACAAATCAAATTTATTTAAAACGCTTACAATTCGAATTCCATCCTGTAATAATGGCTGTAACCGCGTACAAGAGTGTGTAGACAACGTCAAGTTTGATGTCACATGACATCATAGGCATAAGAAAATCAATGAAATGAAATATTAAGTATCTTAAATATATCAAGTAATTTTTTCATGCTCCTTGCAACTTTGCAACATATAGAAATTAACGCGTAGATATATTAACATTCTTTTTGACCTTATGACGTCAATAACGATAATCCTCACAGAATATAAATAAGTCTTAAAGACTAATATTCCGGTTTTTTTTTGAAATTTGACGTCAATGTTTCGAAACTTGGATTCGCCATAGAATCATTGCCTTTTCGTCTTTTCGAATTTGTAAAACAGGACCCGGGATACACAACTAGAGCGTTACATATACATTCTTTGAAATTTGCTGAAAATTGGTCCAAAAATAATGGCTGTACACCGCGTAAAACCTTTTTGTCCTGACGTCAAATCTGATGTGATATAACGTCAAATTAATATGAATTACATTGCATTCTAACGCATTTCTAAAGTATATACCATAAGATTTCATGGTCCTGGGAAGTTAACAATTAAATTTACGCGTATATATCAGAAAAAATTTTTGACCTTATGACGTCATATGACGTCAAATTACGTTCATCTTCATAGAATGTAAAGCACTCTTGGAGACTTATTTACTTTCCAAATATTAGATTTCTAACTCATCTGGAAACGATTTTATACGTATTTAAAATTTGACGTCAATAGTTCGAATATTGGATCCGCCATAAAACCTTTGCATTTTTGAATTTGGAAAAACGGAAACCGACATGCTCAACTATAACCTAATATACACTTTCTGTGAATTTTTTATGAAAATCGGTTCATAAACAATGGCTGTAGACCGCGTACAAACTTTTGTAGCATATGGCAAGTGTAACGTCATATAATTATAGGCATATGAAAACTGTAGAATTAAAAATATCAACATTTGAAGCAAAATGTCATATAATTTCCATTTCCATGGACCATTTTAACATATAGAAATTTTCTTGTAAATATTAGAAATAGATTTTCATGTAATGACGTCATCTGACGTCACATGACGTTCATTTTCACGAAATCGTTCAGTCATCCATAAACCTACATAATGTTCAAATATCAACTTTCTATCTCATATGGGACCGATTTTATAAGCATTTGAAAATTAACGACCACGGTTCGAATCTTGGATTCTCCATAGAACCATGGTCTTTTAGAATTTTGAAAAACGGATAGCGTGATGCACAACTAGATCTTAATATACACATTCTGTGAAAATTTGATGAACATCGGTTCATAAGTAATGGCTGTAGACCGCGTACAAACTTTTGTAGAATATGTCAAGTGTGACGTCATATGACGTCATATGCCTATAAAAATTATTGAAATAGAAATTATATTGTGTGAAACATATGCCATTAAATTTTTATTGCTCTACGACCATTTCAACATATAGAAATAATCTTGTTAATGTTAGTAATTTATTTCCATATAATGACGTCACGTGACGTCATATGATGCAAATTTTCAAAATATTTTTAAGACTCCGAGAGACCTACATACTGACCAAACATCAACTTTCTATCTCAAATAGGACTGATTTTATAAACATTTGAAAATTTACGACTTGGTTCGAATCTTGGATTCGCTATGGAACCTTGGCAATTTCGAATTTTGAGAAACGGACACCGGGATGTATGAAAATTTGATGAAAATAGGTTCATCAATAATGGCTCTGGACCGCGTACAAACTTTTGTAGTTTATTTCACGTGTGACGTCATATGACGTCATAGGCATATGAAAATCATAGAAATCAAAATGTCAGCATTTGAAGCATGTGTCATTAAATTTTCATTGCCCTTCGACAATTTCAACATATAGAAATATTCTTGTTAATATAAGAAATACATTATCATATAATGACGTCACGTGACGTCATATGACATTTATTTTCACAAAATGTTTAAAACTTCTAGAGACCTATATACTGATTAAATATCAACTTTCTATCTTAAATAGGACAGATTTTATAAGCATTAAAAAATTTACGACCTTGGTTCGAATCTTGGATTCGCTATAGAACCATGGACTTTTCGAATTTTGAAAAACGGACACCGGGATGCACAACTAGAGCCTAACATACACATTCTGTGAAATATTGATGAAAGTCGGTCCAGAAATAATGGCTGTAGACCGCGTACAAACTTTTTCAGGTGACGTCAAGTCTGACGTTATATGACGTCATATGAATATGAAATTCAATGCATCCGAAAGCTCATGGTTTGAAATACATGCCATAAAATTCTGATTGTTCAGGGCCAATGGCAACACATCGAAATTAACACAAATATAAGAGGAAGAAAAAAAGAATAAGAAGAAGAAGAAGAAGAAGAAGAATAAACAGTACAAACCCAATATGACTTTCTGCCAGTAGGCAGAAAGTCCTAATAAAAAAAACAGTACAAACCCAATATGACTTTCTGCCTGTAGGCAGAAAGTCCTAATGATAAAAAAACAGTACAAACCCAATAGGACTTTCTGCCGAAAGGGCAGAAAAAACCCTTTAAACCCAATATGACTTTCTGCCTGTAGGCAGAAAGTCCTAAAAACAGTACAAACCCAATATGACTTTCTGCCTGTAGGCAGAAAGTCCTAATAAACAGTACAAAACCAATATGACTTTCTGCCTGTAGGCAGAAAGTCCTAATAAAAAACAGAACAAACCCAATAGGACTTTCTGCCGAAAGGGCAGAAAGTCCTAATAAAAAAACAGTAGGGCTTTCTGCCTGTAGGCAGAAAGTGCTAATAATAATAAACATAACAAACCCTATACGTTTTCCGCAGGTTTGCGGAAAGCCGTAATAATTAAAACTCAATCAAACTGAAAATCAGTAATACGGAACACGCAAAAAGTATTAGGTGTCTAGAGTTTTAAAATTTTAGAAAAAATCAGCAATTAATAATGTCTGCAGAGCGCTTACAAACTTTTTGATCTGACGTCTGTTCTGATGACATATGGATGTGCATATCATTGCATAAGAAAATTCAGCATATTCAATATATGGCATATTTTTTTTTTGTTGTAATTTTGGACCATTGGGATCACACAGAATTTATTGCACGAGAAATGAAAACATATTACCCCATGAGGTCCGGCCTATGAAAACCTGAAGAAAACCTTTAAAATTACAATATGTGTGAATTTCATATGGAGTCTCTGAAATACTTAACTTAATTTCGAGGTTAAACTTGGTTTCACTACAGAACCTCGGTCCTTTCAATATTTTGAAAACGAAAGTAAGGATGGACAACAAAAGCCTAACTTATAGAGTTATATATTTGTGTGTGATTATTTTGCAGGAAAGTCACTACCTGGTTATGATTTTTCTTGCACATCTTTGCTTTAAAGTCAATCAACCTTGGTAACTCATGTGTAACAGTCAATTGGTCTCTCGGCTGACGTTTTACCGTAATTAAAAACATGTTTCGTTCATATAAGGCATATTTGTTCCTCTTCATTCAATTGCATTACATAATTGGGCGATTAGTAGGATCATAATGGAATATTGTTCAGTCTTACTCTGTCTCCCATGGCAGTCGTGAAATATGCGGATGAGGAAAATCTTCACAAATGTTAGGTTATGGTTAATTGTTTTTATTGAAATAAATATGACTGGATCGGTTGGAACGCAAATACTATGATTTGTCGTATGCGCAAATTAGAGCTGTGCTGGTGCGATAAAGGTGAAAATATATTGGGATATCGTTGTCACTTATTAGGAACTTTCTGGCGTGGTGTCTATGCGAGTTTAAAAAAAAAGTGCACCAAACACATTTTTTTCCAGTTAAATTTACAATTTATGGAAGATATTTTTAGTTGGTTGTTTGATTAACCATCTTAATATATAACCTGTAATTGATGTGGTTTGCGCTTAGATCCTTGGCTAGCATATAATCATTACCGACCGTGGTATCAATGCGTGATTAAAAAAAATGTAAATTTGTAGATTTATATACTAATATGTCCAGTAATATACCGGTTGACATGGTGATACTAAGGTCAGGTAAATTTCTATACGGGTCGTACAGGCGTGGAATCCGTGGGGATTTTAAAAAAAAAGGGTGTAAAATGAAAATTACACACATTTTAGGTCATATTCTTTTCTATGCATTGGCAATTCTTCATATTGATATGACCAGTAAAAACCCAGGTCGCGTGATTATACTAGTTTTTTTCTATAAATTGACAGGTCTTCATATAAATAAGACCAGTAAAAACCCGGTTGGCGCGATGATACTATGGTAGTATTTACTCCTATTTGAGTCTTACTGCCGTGGTGTAGGTGAGGATTTAAAAGTGCATAAAAGAATATATTTTTATATGAAATTTACATACATTTTAGGTGATAGTCATTTATATGCATTGGCAAATTTTCATAATGATATGACCAATAAAAACCCCGGTGGCGCGATGATATTGGAGTAGTGGTATCCTTTGAGTTTTAAAATGTTTAAAAAAAGGCCATCCTTTAACTATTTGAATAAAATTTACACATTTTATGTTAAAGGCTCTTTATTATTCTTTCTTTTTCTTGTTTAAAATAAAACGGTTTGCACGGACACACTAGATCCGTATCTGGTATCCGCATAATAGCACCGCACCAAGCTTTACAGGTGAGAGAAAACAGGAAAAAAGTAATATGCAATAAAAACATAAAATATTCAAATGAAATTTGCACAGATGTTGTAAAATATCATTTAAAGCAAATTTAGATGCCTTAGATGGCGTCAAGTCTCCTACCGGTGGATAATGAAGTAAATTTTGAAAATGGATTTAAACATAAAAAAACTAGATTTCATTCGTTGATACGAATGATAGGACTTTCTGCAACATTTTGAAATGTAAAGATTAATACCGTTAGAAAGAATATATATTATATTTCCTACCTTTAACTTTTTTCTTTTCGTATGGACTTCTCATGCATGAATTTTGTGAAATAAGCCATATGTCGAAAATAAATTAAAAAAAAATTTTGATATCGCTTTCTTATAACTTGACCAATTTTAGTTGTTGTTGTTGTTGTATTGGGGTTTACCGTCGCTGTGATAGTATTTCAATCATATAGAGACGTCCAGCTAATTACAGGTGGAGGAAGACCCCGAGTACACAAAGATACGCGGATATAACCACCGACCTACCGCAAGCCAACTGGAAGGCTTCCTCACATGAAAAATCCGAAGTCTCTACCGGAATTCGAACCCACAGCGGTGAGGGTGAGGGGCTGAGAGATTCCAAGTTTAGTATTCTCGGTACCAAAATAAATGTCCTGAAAATCCCTACAATTCAATTGTAGCATATTTGGGTCTAGTTTTATAGGTTTTCAAAATATAAGCAATTAAACTTAAACCTATTAATTCTGCATATCAAAATTCTTTTTTTTTTTTAATTTCGTGTACAGTCGCGGGAATAAAACCGTAAATGCTACCATGCAATAGATTCGTCGACGCGTGTAGCCTCGTGAGTTATATTTCAATAATGCTTGTACATACGATGGAGACGACTGTATTACGTTATAGTTAGTGTTTATTAAGAGAGAATTTAACAGTTAAGAAGCCAGAATGAGCGTAGCGAGTGAAGGCTTCTTAACTGCTTAATTCTCTCTTAGTGTTTGAAATTATATTTTGTCCAATGAAATCATTCCATTTTTTTTTCAAAATTTTGTCTCCATTTAATTCATTTAATCGGCATCAACTTGTCACTAAACACTATTCCCTAAATCAACTGATAAATTTAAAACCAGCTTCAAGCCGACCGGTGCACTAAATTCATACGCATGTTATTTGGGCTTAAATAGGTCAAAAAGTAGTCGGGTGACTCCATGTTAAAAATGTACAGAATTATTTCTCTTGAATAGATCTATCTAATGAGGGTAAGTCTGGATGCCAATGTCCCTTACAGCACGCATGTGTAACGTGTTACAGGGATTTTTGATGTGAACGCATGAACATCGACAAAAAATAATACACAGCAACCATAGAGAACAAACATTTACTCACCAGCATTCTGATTAATCCAAAATAACAAAAGAACTCTGTCCTTCCGCTTAGTTTAGTTTAAACATGTATTATTGCCTAAGTAATGGTGATACAACATTGAAAATTTTAAAAAATAAGTAAGAGGGTTTGACCACAAGTTCTAACAACATTAGTATCGGTCATCGCTTTAAAGACACTTGTGTAATTTCAATGTTTACGCATGTTAACACAGAATGGGCAATATATAACTAATTACTAAACAAAGCGATTAAGTAAATATCCGATTAAATAAATTCAAATTGAAAAATGTATATAAATAATGAGAAGAGAAGAAAAAAAAACACTAACAAACAAGGGTTACTTAAATAAAAAAAAAATAATGTCCAAAACACAACATATATACATGTAGGTGCAGATATATGAACCTTTCTAAACAGTATCTTTTATTCAAATTTCAATCACCACTTTTTTGCCGAAGAGATCAAAGTCGGCTTCCGGTTCAATGCTCATTTGGAGCGTAGATCTACATAGATATACACAGCTAGAGCGACGTATTGACCTTTGACATAACATGTTACATGTCACGTGATGTAATTCACGCCGGGAACAGGTTGATAGGACGGAGTCTAAAAAATCAATACTATATTTGGAATGTGCGACTGCGTTAAATTTTAAAACATAATTCCAAACACTAAGTAGGTTAGTGTTATTTAGTAAGCATTAAGTCCATTAAATCGGTCGCGCGGCTTTGCCGCGCCACACCGATTTAATTTCATTAATGCTTACTAAAAGAACACTAACCTATACTTAATTAACACTGACTAACTAAGAGTTTGCCCCACCCTATTACTACGTTATGATACTATATTAGAAGATGGCGCCATATAAGTGTTACGTCAGCGTGTTGTTAAAGTATTCACACACGTGCATGTGCTTTTCAAATATGGATGTAACACATAAATTTCGCGAATTTTTGACCGTCGGCTCATTTCTTTCAATCAATTTATGTGATGGCTGTTTTTTTATGTTTATTTATCTTGTTTTAATTAGTTGAGAAATCAAAAAATATCAACTGATTGACATTAAGGAAAGAACGAAATATGTAAAAAATAATCGTTTAAAAAAGTCGGTGTCAGCGGAAGATACCAAGGCTAGGAATACCCCGTAAATACCAAATCAAACGAGATAACACATGATCTGTAAGTTGTTTAAAAACGTTATATCAATTATTTCAATTCTTGTATTTACCAAATTCGTAAACATAGGTACTGGTATAGCTCCCTTGGTTAGCGCTCAGCTTAATAAGGGTAGTTCCAGGACTGATGGCCCGGTGTCCGGATAATGTGACTGGGTGTGGTATCATGCCAACTGTCTACGACGTGATACTGTGCAGTGTGACAACACTACATTTGTCTCAAGTAGACATTGTCTCCAAAAGACTTAAATACTGTCGGTGGGACGTTAAACCTAATAAACTAAACTTGTATTTTAGTATTTAATTTAGCATCATATTCTTTCCTTAGGAGTCCCTTTGCAAAAAATATTTCCGAAACTCCTCATTCTTATGTAAATGTTTATCTATAAACATGATTATTTAAGCAACTTTAATAAACGTTTACAAAAGACGTCAACATGCGCCTGTGTGCACACCTCGTGTGTAGTGATCGGTGTAGTAAACACTGCCATATATGATATCAGTGTGTTTGTTGGATTTAACGTCCCACCGACAGTAATTCAGCCAGTCACGATGTCTACTTCATGCGGGTATAGGACTACCACACTGCAGTATCACGCCGTAGACATGTGGCATGATACCACACCCAGTCACATCATCCTGATACCGAGCTAACCAGTCCTGCAAATAGCCTTATATGCTGAGCGCCAAGCAAGGGAGCTATAACAGTTCCATTTTTTTACGACTTTGGTATGTCGGTTCGGGAATCGAACCAACGACCTTCCGCTCCCGAGGCGGACGCTCTAACCACTCGGCCACCGGAAAAGGTACGCTTGTTTAGCTAGTAATATCAATATGATATAAGTAAAAAGTTCTGTATTTGTAAGCTGTATTTTCCGAAAATGCTTCAATTAACGTGAAAGCGAAAGTAGGATAGTTCTCGAAAATTCTTACACTTGGGTTTATATTCGTATTTTTGATGTAACTTCCTTATACTTTAATCAATTTTAAAACTCTAGGTACCAAAATAATCGTCTTAAAATTCTCTACATCTCACTGGCTTAAGGTGTGGACTTTTTTCTAATGAGCTTTGAGATATTAACCGTAAAAGATTGACAACACGGCAGAATCGATGAAATTCTACATGTTTAAATTCTTATAAAATTGGCCAAAAAACGTCTGAAAATTCTCTACATTTCACACGCTTTATGTACAGGAAAATTTTTAACACTTTTTGAGATACAAGCTCTTAAACCTCCTGAAAAAAGGAAAAATCACCAAAGCTATATGCACGAATTTCGTTTTTTCCCTATTACTCCATAAATCTTAGGTCAATCGTCAATCTTTAAGCATCAAAATAACGGCCAAGTATTGTTCTACAAATATTATTCATCATCATATTTTCAAAAATCAAAGGCTTTCGAGATATAAACTGTTAAACACACTGAGGGTTACCAAATTTTCGTTTTTCCGCCATAACTCAACCGATTCATCCCCGATCATCAAAAACTAAATATCATCTGAAAGGTTTTTCTAAACACTACACATTTTACGCATAGTGTCTCGATAGAATATTTACCGTTTTTGAGATATTTAAGGCCGAAATAAAAAGCCGATAATTGATATATGACCTTGACCTTTGGGATTTTCGGGAAACGGAAGTGACAAGGCTCCATAAAATCTAATACTGCATCTTCAGACAAAATTTCAAGCAAATCATACAAAAATTAAAGCCTACAGGGCTTAAAAACCGTTAAGTTTTAATACGAAAGTTTTATTAGCATTATGACGTCATGTGACGTCATATAGCGTTCATCTTTTCAGAATGTAAAGAAGACCTAGAGACTAATATTCAGTCCAAATATCAGCTTTCTACCTCTTCTGGAAGCGATTTTATACGCATTTGAAATTTGACGTCATTAGTTAGAATATTGGATTCGCCATAAAACCTTCGCCTTTTCGAATTTGGTAACAAGGACAACGAAAGGCATAACTAGAGCCTAACATACACATTCTGTGAAATTTTGATGAAAATCGGTCCAGAAATAATGGCTGTAGACCGCGTACAAACTTTTTCACCTGACGTCGAATCTGACGTTATATGACGTCATATGAATATGAAAATAATTGCATCTGAAAGCACATGGTTTGAAATATACGCCATAAAATTTTCATTGTTCTGAGTCAATGGCAACACCTCAAAATTAACACAAATATAAGAGGAAGAAAAAAAGAATAATAAGAATAATAAAAAAACAGTACAAACCCAATATGACTTTCTGCCGAAAGGGCAGAAAGTCCTAATAATAAAAATCTGCACCTACACAAATAAAAATAAAACATGGTGGAGCATGTTATCAATAGATCAATAGCAGGTATGCACAATTTATGTGCTTTAATTTTTACTTTGAGGGGAAAGGGGTCCGGGACCACAGGAGGAGAAAAAGTGTGTGAACAAGCTTAAAGGGGAATTTTTTCTACTATGTTTAATGTAGGCATTTTATTGTATTTTACTCTTATCTAATGGTGTTATATTACATGAAAGAATTAGAACAATGATATAACATGTTGGACAGTTTCATTAAGAATATTAACATTTCAAAAAGACTAACTGCGACAGTGAGTCCATGCACACATCATGGTATATAAACAGTCACAATCATGGAGGGGGGGATATAGTCATTGTTCCCAAATACCCCCATATAGGAGTATTTTACTCCTAAATTGGTCTTCAATACCCCCAGTTTTGAGAGTATAGTAACAAATTTCTCAAACAGAGGGTACAAGAATTCAATACAAGCACACATTTTGGTCTTGACAAGCCTTTCAACATATTGCTTTTTGGGAATCAACCAATGTCTAATGTCCCCTCTATTCTACAGGGTTCTTGATCTCCATTTTTAGTGCCATTATTGGGCACTATTCCCCCAGCCAAAAAGTATGTTTTTTTTCTCCATTTTTACGCAAAATTCCCCCTACAGTTGAAAATGCAAGAGCTCATATAAATAGCAAGAATGGTCAAGTGGTAGATTGTTGTACAATACAGCTGTACTGTATACTAGTTGATTTCCATTTCATTTTTAACCAATACAGCTACTAAACATGAACCATTTTGTACATTTAATAAAAATAATTATTGTATGTATGTGCAGCAAAAATTGCCTAAATTTCCCCCTACAGGGGAAAATGACTCAAAAACTCCCCCTCCTGAAGGTAGAGGTACTGTTCCCCTAAAACAGAGAGAGAGCCCTGTTATAAATCCAACCCATCCTGGTGAGCTGAGATCACTCACCTTCTTCTGTCCCCTTTTGGGTCCATACATACAGTCTTTCACTTCCATTCCCAAAAAACAAAGGGGCATCCATCAAACGGTATATTAGGACCATCTTGTCCAAACTTTTGTCCTCAAACAAGATTTTGTGTCCTGTAAGACTGGTTATATCTGAAACATACATGTCTACAATTTACATATCATGCTTTGGACATTAAACATTATTCATGCAAAATACAGGCATTTATGGTCAAACAAGTACAGGCATCGCAGTCGGATATCAAACCAACAACCTTGTGCAACAAAGAAGACGCTCAAACCAAATGATCACCAGTTTATGAAATGGGATAATAAAAACAAATGGTGTTCCATTTTTTTTTTTTGGGGGGGGGGATGTCGCAAATTCCAGGACTACCCTGTTTAGCGATTAATAAAATAAGAAATTAATCAATCAAACGCATCAAATTACGGACATCGTTTACCATTATCTTTATATATAATGATGTAATAATTTATTATGTTATGATAATCAGTAGTGTACAGTCTAAATCCATTCAGAAACAGATCTGAAATACATGCCTTTCTTGGCAAGATTACGGCTCTTTACGGCTGAAAATTTGACAAAGTCTTCGCGTTCACATTTTTCTATATAAGTGTTTAAAGCCCTGTCATTATCAAAATAACGAGTGCCAGCCATAACTTTAATAATTTCATTAAATGCTGGAGTGACTCTTCACACGTGTTTCAGGGAGCCGCCATGTTGCTGTGTATCCCTTCGCCTCCTCTGTAGAAGAGCAATTTTGGGGCAGAGCAACATAGAGGGCGTGGTTATAGAACCTCGTTTTGCGAGCTATTCTCGTGTAGCGATCTACATTTTAATCTCCTCCGTAGATCTACACAGCTAGAGCGACGCATTGACCTTTGACATAACATGTTACATGTCTAGTGATGTAATTCACGCCGGGAACAGGTGGATAGGACGGAGTCTCAAAAATCAATACTATATTTGGAATGTGCGACTGCTTTGAATTTCAAAACATAATTTCAACCACTAAGTAGGTTAGTGTTATTTAGTAAGCGTTAATTCCATTAAATTGGTGGCACAGCCGCGCCAGACCGATTTAATTTCATTAATGCTTACTAAAAACACTAAACTATACTAAGACAATGCTACATACCAAATATCTAAGCTCTAGGCCTTGCGGTTTCGGAGAAGAAGATTAAAAAAAATCACTTTTAAAATCAATGTTTAGCTCTTTAATCCAGATATGCAACAGACCGGAACCATTTGAACAACTTTGGAAGAGCTTCATGCATGTAACATCACAGTCAATTTTCATCACATTTGGCCAAGTCGTTTTAAGAAAATTGTTGATGCCGGACGGACGCCGATAAAAGGTGATCACAATTGCTCACCATGAGCACGTTATGCTCAGGTGAGCTAAAAGTCAATCAATCAATCAGTCAATCAATCAATCTATCAATAAATCTTCAGAAATTTTATAATGCACAATTTCTAGTACTGGGATATGTGGACAAGGAAAATAATTTTATCAGAACAATAAAATTTGCTGCCGATATTCAGGTGATGGAATGATTAGACAATTACATCTCTCTCTCTCTCTCTCTCTCTCTTTTGTTTCATCATGTTAATGAGAAGAATTCTGATACAAGTAAATTTTTTTTTTTTTTAAAAATAAATTTTAATAATGTTTTTTATAAACTTTAGTTTTCTTTATTTAATGTAATACTTCTGAATTTGTTTACTGCACTTTTTAATTGTCATATTCAAATGTATGTAGAATAGACATATATAAAACATGAGGGCTCTAATGGCCCTTAATCGCTCACCTGAGAAATACTGCACTTATTCCTTTTTTATAAAACAGTCATACTGAATTCAAAATCCACGCAGAAGTATAATAAAATAATCGTAATTCCACACAAAAACTGTACCTGTGGTCCATTGCTATGGTCATATCTATAAAATCAAGTTACCCCTAGGGTGGAACCAATTTATACCAAAGAGACATGATTTGAAAACTCAGGTCCATTGTTGAAGGTCATGTTACACACCAAATATCTAAACCCATGATCTTGTAGTTTCTAAGAAGAAGATTTTATGAAGAATCTCCTGTATAAGCCTATGTAAAATCAAAAGGCCCCTGGGGCGGGGCCAATTTGGACCCCAGGGCCATAATGTGAACAAACTTGATAGTTGTCCACTAGGCCATGTAACATACCAAATATCTAAATTCCAGGCCTTTAAGTTTCTGTAAAAGATGATTTTTCTAGTTCCTATTTAAGTCCATGCAAAATCAAGTGTCCCCTGGGGTGGAGCCAATTTTGGCCCTAGGGTCATGATTTGAACAAACTTGGTAGATGTCGATAAGGCATGTTTCACACTAAATATCAATCCAGGATTTGCGGTTTCTGATAAGAAGATTTTTCTAGATTTTCCCATATATGCTTAAGTAAAATAAAGTGACCCCCGGGGGCGGGGCCAATTTTGACCCCAGGGTCATGATTTTAACAAACGTGGTAGAGGTCCACTAGACAATGCTACACACCAAATATCTAACCTCTAGGCCCTGTGCATTCTGACTAGAATATTTTTCTAGTTTTACCAAAGTAAGTCTGTAAAATCAAGTGGCCCCTGGTGTGGGGCCAATTTCAATCCCAGCGTCATCAAAAATCTATTTTTAGCTCATGTGACCCAGATATGCAACGGACCGAAACCATTTGAACAACTTTGGTAGAGCTTGATGCAAGGAACATCACAGGCAATTTTCATCAAATTTGCCCTGGTGGTTTCAGAGATTTCGTTTGAAACAACTGTGGACGACGGACCGACGGACAGCCATTGATCCTAAAGTAAAGTAACCCCTGGGGCGGGGCACGTAGTGCTCATGTGAGCTAACAATGCTGTGTGTGTTTGTTTTGATTTAACATCCCATCAACAAAACCTTGGATGGGACGTTAAATCCAACAAACAAACAAACGATATCTTGAAGAATTTGTTTAGTTAGAGATATAGTGCTGCAGAGCTGTGAAAGACAAACATCGTGTCAACTGTTCTTCCCGTCCAAAACGGTAAATGCTAAGTTCACTTGTGAAGTTAGTTTAGATGTAAATAATAACTTTCTGTGATCTCCTGCAATAAACGTACACCGGAAATTGCGGGGTATCAACTTGTAGTTAGTAGTGTGCTTAATTTAATTGTTTTTATCATTTTTGTATTTATAACAAATGAATGTTTGCAGTTCTATATATACTAGACAAATAAACAATGGCTGGTAAACTTTAGCCCTAATAAAACAGAGACAATATCGTTCTGTCTTACAGCAACGGAATATAAGCCAAATCTACTACATGTATTTAATAAATAAATCTGTTAATTTTGTCCAGTCACACAAACATTTATGTGTGACACTCTCCCAAAATGGACAATGGAACCAGCATATAGAACATATCTTACATTCTACATCAACAGCTTTAAATATCATTAAAATGCTGAAGTTAATAAATTTCTTATTCCAACCCCTTGTTAGAGATAGCACTAGAACTAGTTATTCAGTAAGAAATAATACAAATTATATAATTCCATATTGCAGGACTGAGACAAGTCGTAAATCTTGTATTCCATCATCCACTTTGCTCTGGAATGGACTGAAAGTTAATATAAAATCTCTTCTATATCTGCATTTAAAATCAAATTGTCACGTGATGAAGTTCCTACTATTCCAAATTATTATGCACATGGTATACCCTACTCTATCCTTCTTTCTAGATTAAGAAATAAATGTAGTAATTTGATTTGTTCAAAACACACTTAAGGGATAATCTTAGTTTTGCTTGTGGGGGAATCTTGAAGATACAGAACATTTTTTTTTATTTTAGTATCCATCAAAGATATAACATGTTTCGTGCAACCAGAAATTACCATCCGTTAAATTTACAACTTCTGTTATTTGGGAGTAATATGATTTCGCCAGAGGAAAACATAGTTGTAGATGAAGATGTCCACACGTTTATAAAGGAAACTAAATGGTTTTATAATAACTTAAGTTCTTTTCTTTCTATTGCTGCTTATGCTGCCCTGGGGGTACGTCTGGAGTAGCCACATGCAGGGGGGCTTCCTATAACCTTCTACATCTATACCATATACACTGTATTATTATAGCGATACATCGATATGTATGTATTGGTATCTCTACTTTATGTCTTTTCTGTACTGCACACAAATATTTGTATTTTGTTTTTCAGTCCAGCTGTACATATATTATGTTAATTCTTTTCCTTATATGAAAATGAATTGTGTAAAATTAAGGGTAAGGACAGTAACTAAGATGGTAGAACTTGTGGTTCAACCAAATTTCATAATTTTGAAATGAAATATGTTTAAACTATGCTAGACTTATTTTTAAGATGTCTGTAAAAGCTTTAGGTTGTCATTTCTATGTAAATTGTGAATGAGTACATAAACACTGTTCTCCAAATGAAACACCAACACAATCGCAACTTTTACCAATATTTACAAAATTCACAAGATGGACGATGCAAAGAAGCATTATGTTGGCCTTATGGATTCATCACACATGTGGGGAACTAACAGCCTTAGTCTCATAGTCGCCATTCGAAGTTTCTGATTTTGAAGGCCATGATAAATGTGAAAAGAACAATCTGTATTACTGAAAAGAAGTGTTTATTAATGAGAAGGACATCAGACACGGAAAGAGTAGGGTATTTCTACTACTTTAAAAAGCGGTTCAGTATTCCTACCTTCCCTTTATCTAGAATGCTGAACTCAATACTTTCAATATGTCATGAAGTACATATAAATTAACATAACTACTAAATTGACATTTTTCTAGTACAGTCTCTGGAATCCAATTAGCATGTGATTTTTTGCAGAACTTTATTAGCACGTGATTCTTGTTGAACTTGCTTATGACCAATTTTTCTGTCTGAGATGGAATCTGTAAAACTTGGACACAAGAGCGGAAGACAATTGTATACAAAACCTTTTACACATGTTTCTGACAAGTAGCTATGGCCGTACGCTTCTATTGTTTTCTCCGCAGTCCGTTTCTGTGCTACGAACATTTAGTCCCATGTCTATTGTCCCGCTAGCAACTTTCCAAACATTTACTATTTGCAGACACTTCAAAAATTTCCGTCGAACTAATTTACTAAATGTTCATAATGTTACTGAAAACATTATTATATAATGTGAAACCCATGGTTCCTACCCGGTGGTTGGCACTGGGACATGCTTTTTTGTTTTTATTTCTCTTGACTTTACACTCTTGTACATCGTCAATACATAATATATATTTTGACATACTTTAGACACGTGAAACAAAAACCCTCTCCCGCCGACTCATTCACTGACATACACCCTCATTTTTCATACTGCGAAGAATAGAGCTTCAATTCAATTCAATTTCTTTATTGCCACAATATTGGTGATATGCAGGATATTTACATGAATATTACATGGCACAAATGATAAGTAAAGTTTTACAAATGAACAAAAGATACAAACACAATCACACATCATTAACATGAGACTGAAGTCACCAATATACTGTACCCAAGTTGAAAGTTCTTATCATATTAAGATATATAAGAACTCAATTATGCTTAAAAAGAGTTTTACACGAGGTTCTTCGTGCAGTTATAAATGAATAGGAATGATACTTCCTTAGTAAGATAGTTCATTGCAATTAACAGTCTCGGGTAAATGAACATTTGAACCAAAGCTTACTAATGTCTGGGTCAGTATTGGATCTATGCGATAAAAGCTGTCAAATAAAGCTCAGCGATCGTATTGGTTAGCTACGCAAGAAGAAACGCAATGAATCACAATATCGTTGTATAATAAACCACACTTCTCACAGAGTCTAGGAGTTGTTTCAGGAACTCGACACCACAGCTTAGAAATGTGACGCCTAATGTGGCTATATTTTTGTAATCTGCAAACGTTGTATACAGGCGACTTCATTATACAGGGTTTTAATAATATAAAGTGTGCCTAAAATCGTCATCTGTGGCCACTCCGTTTATCCAAAGTTCGTGGTGGAAATTATTTACGGCGAATTTTATGAAACGTTTCCATTGCAGTCTCGTGGCCATGGAGCCAGGATTTAAAATACTTACATTAATAAATTCACGTAGGCCAAGTAAGACAAAATTCTACAGATATCTGGGACAAATCCCGTCTGACAATGCCCTCTAGTCAAATAATGAAAGTATATATGCGTAAATATTTTATGACTTACGAAGTTTGTACCTAAGCTAAGAATCGAGTGCAAAAATAGCAGTTTTCTTGCAATCACAGCACAGTATAAATTATTGAGACCAAGCATCGACTCAAACATATCAGATCTGGTGCGAGAGGGGAGACCATGGAGTTTTTTAACAACAAAATGTTGGAATCAGTTTAAAATGCGAATGTCATTCTGTGTAATATTGTTCCATAATTCACTCCCATATAAAGGAACAGGCTGCACAATTTTAATGTACAAATCTACAGAAACATTTGGGTTGATGCCGTGTGGGTGCACACCCTGTGTTAACATTGCAAAAAATGCACCTTTTGCCTTCTGGCATTGCTCTTTAATTCTTTCTGTGCATTTCAAATTACCATCTTGCCGTATGCCCAGGTGGTTCGCATGGTTTGTTTGTGAAATACGTTTATCACCATACATTATTGCTAAATTTATATCTGTGCGCTCCTTGCTGAAAGCAACTTCTGAGTTTTTAACGTTAATGTCAGTTTTCCAATTCTTACAATATAAGTAAACTTTATCGACCATTTTTTGTAGATTAAGGGGCGACAACGCTAATAAGGATATGTCATCTGCATATGCCGGGTTACCTGACCTTCTTTGCCCAACACTACAGCCTAAGTTTGAATTCTCCATTTCAACGAGAAGTGTATCAATGTAAAGTAAATAATAGAAAGTTGACAAAACACCCCATTGCCTGACTGATTTTCTGATAGGAACAGGATTCGAATGATAACCATTGACTTTAACAATGCATTTCAGGTCCGTGTAAGAAGACTTTATAATGCGAAGTGCCTTTCCAATACTCCCCAATTTTATGGAAAGGCCCTTGTGCCAGACTGAGTCGAAAGCAACCTTTTGATCGAGCAAGGCTGCATAGACATTACTATCCTGCTCGATCTGGTGAAAAATTGTTTCCTGAAGGTTAAAAGACGTGGTGATGCAGCTAAGGTTTTTGCAGAAACCTTGCTGTTGCTTTAGAAAGGAATTCTATATCCTTTTCGCTAATGATGGCTTTAACACGATTAAGCAATATTACTAAAACTCGGACTAAGTGATATTGGTCTATAGCTACCAGGGTCGGTGCTAGATTTCCCCTTGCCTTTATAAAGCGGTATGAGCAGGCTTGTAGACCATTGCGAAGGAGTACATTCACTTGAGATAATTGCATTAAACTGTATCGTTAATGCTTTAATCATGATTTCTCAACCGAATTTTACATGCTCATTGACAATATTATCTGTTCCTGGGCTTTTTAGCTCACCTGAGCATAGCTCAGGGTGAGCTTTTGGGATACTTGATTGTCCGTCGTCCGTCAACAATTTTGATGTTTACACACTAGAGGCCACAATTTTGATCCAATCTTCCTCAAACTTGGTCAGAATGTTTGTCTTGATAATATCTTGAACCCTATCGAAAATGGGTCAGGTTGGATCAAAAAGTAGGTCAGTAGGTCAAATCTTAGAAAAAATGGCAATTTTGATCCAATCTTCCTCAAACTTGGTCAGAATGTTTGTCTTGATGATATCTTGAACCCTTTCGAAAATGGGTCAGGTTGGATCCAAAAGTAGGTCAGTAGGTCAAATCTTAGAAAAATCTTGATTACACACTAGAGGCCACCCCAAAAATTAAATCCTGTTTAACCTGAGGGCAATTTTTGGCCAATCATCCTCAAACTTTGGCAGAATGTTTGTCATGATGATATCTTTTGTGGATGGGGTCAGAAAATTCCTGAACATTGTTTCACCTCATCATCTTTATTCTTAAGCAATCTGTTTTGTACAGGCAATGAATGATACTTTTCTCAGGTGAGCGATCTAGGGCCATCTTGGCCCTCTTGTTTTTATTTTTAAGGTTACGTGCAACGCTTCGGACTTCGTTTTCGCTGATTTTCTCGGTAAGTCGAGTCGACATATCGTTATTATTATTATAGGAAGATTGTAGGATAAGGGATATACATTATATATAAATTTCTGAGTGATAATCCCTCTAATATCCTTAACGAAATGAAATTTAGAGGAAAAAAAGGCAATGTTTAAAAATAAATAATTTAATATGTAATGTATTAATGCATTTACTTCTATCAGTCATCTAGGATAAGAAATACTCACCTGTATAAATACATAATAAATAAATTTCTGAGAAATAATCCTTCTTATATCCCTGACGAAACTATGTGATGAAAATGGCTAAAACTTTTCAGGAAAATTTAAATGCATTCCAGAAGTCTTTTTCAGTCTTTAATATACACAACACACCTTTAATAACCGTAAAAGGATATGCACGCTGAATATTACACACTGTTCTCCTCGGAATAATTAGTGTAGATCCATGTTTTCCCTTTTGTGTAAAGTCTGTAACATTCTGAAGGAAACTGTTGTGTAGTGGTATTTTGTTTTAGATTGCGTAGTTGGTTATCACTCTGTGGTATATTAAGTGCAAAACTCATTTGAATCTTTTTTTAAGACATAAAAGTCCTTATCAATAGCTAAAATAAACAAGTATAACTAGATCACAATATGTCCACAAAACATGTTGTAAATGCTTTTTTTGTGGGTTACTACCCTACCAACAGTATACCACAGGACCCTGATATTCAGACCAAAAAGGTCCTTTAAAAATCGACCTCTCTATATAGATTTTTTTTCTGAATATCAAGGTCTTGTGGTGATCGAGACAGACATAACTTGCTTTCTTAATGTGATATCATGCCCACAAACATGAACCATGATCGATACCACACCCAGGATCGAAAGCCCACAAGCGATTTATCCGTTACTCTCCATACATAACTGACATGAAGTAAAATTAAATAGGCAGACGTGTGTATCCGACGATGGGCCAAACACTGAACTACACTTACATGCTGAGCAACATGCTGACCATCTGACATATGCAGTACACCAATACCAGGGGTCTGTGTGGCCTAGCGGGTGAAGTTGGTGACTTAATACCACTCAAGCTTTCAAGGCCGTTGGTTCAAATCCAGTCAGAGTATAGTGGATATTACATGCGAGGAAACCTTTCAGCTGATTTATGGTTCATCTGTGGATTAATTCGGGTGCTATTGTGTGCTTGGGATATTCCTGCACATATAAGAGCTAGATGTCGCTATATGATTGAAATATGGTTGCAGCGAGGTAAATTACAAATCAACAACAACAAAAACAAAAAGAAGTAGGGAGAATATTTGAATATTTGTATTATGCTGCTTAATTCGTTGATATTTATGATTATGATATGCATATAGCCAATACAGATGAAGAATAAATATTTGAATTGGTCTGTCCACATATAACACTATATAAGGCAGCAAACTCTAAATAAAGTGTACACCTGTTTTCTATCCATTAGATTGTGGGCAGGAACTTGACAGTCTCATTATTTTTTCATACAGCTAGGATATGATTCGCATATTTTATTATTAAGTGAGCGTTTAATTCCTTCTGTCTATCAAAATCATGCGTAGCGCATATCGCCGAAACTCTTTAAGTGACAGTAATGGTTCGAAACTCATTGGGTTATGGCTCTGAATTTGCAGTTTGTGGCTTTCAGATTTTTTTCAAATTTGATGAGACTTCACAAACACATTCACTTTCATGTTTTGTTTTAGATTTCATCGAGATATAGAAAAGGTATGGCCCCTGACTCCGTAAAAAATAAAACTAATCTGGACACATTTCGAATTTAGACAATGATATTGAGGATTACCTTGCCAGAATGAGACCAAATAAATTAGTTCCATTTAAAACTGGTCTCCTGACCAATCCTCTTTTTTCACGGCCGACGCTATTTTTTTATTTTATTTATTTATTTATTTTTTTCATTTCTTTTTACAATTCTGTCTAAAACGCATTTCTTTACTTCTTTTTTTTTAACTTTTCGCATCATCCGAAGGGTAAACAAAAAAAATAAAAATAAAATAAAAATAAAAAAAACATTAAAAAAACAACAACATATCCCTACCTACCGACCCTCCTTTTTTCTGGACCAGGAACGGAACTATTCTTTTTCTTTTTTTGGCCTGAGATTTAAGAAATTTTGATGATATCAAAATGATGGTCATACGAGTATGTATCCATTCGTACAGGTTATTAAACAAATCAGCATTGTGAAAAAGGAGATCTCATTGCTAAATATGTAATTTATCTTTAAAAGCCAGCAAAAAATTGCAAAATTATTTTGCACACAATATACAGTTCACATATTTTATAACACTGTGATTTTGAAAAATGACCTTAACCTTGAAGTATCCACTATTTCATTTAAGTGACACACTGTCACATCATATTGAATATGAATACCAATTTATGGTAAAAGTAGAAAACCCTTAAATAAACCACAACCCGGAGGATCATAATTTCACATGTTTCTGACAAATTTGACCCTTACTGAAGACCTTGACAATGAAGTACCCACAGGTCCATGTACCTGACATACTGTCAAATCGTATGGAACATATATATACCAAATTTTGTTAAAATCGGAAAACTTGTGACTAAAAACCGGAAAAAATTTTACATAGTTTGACAATTGTGACCTTCACTGGTGACCTTGACAATAAAGAACCCACCAGTTGTTATTTGACATACTTTCACATAAAAGTGAACGTTTTTACCAATTTTTGCTAAAATCTGGTAACTCATGAGAACCCATGGCTAAGCTAAAGTGTCATCGGAAAATCGGTATTTTACATATTTTTGACAATTATGACCTTCATTGGTGACCTTGACCTTGAAGAACCCATCAGTTTATTTAACTTGACACACTTTCACATCATAGTGAACATTTAAGAAATTGATATTAAAATCTGACCACCTAAAACAAAGTTACAGCTCGGAAAACTTCGGCAGACGCAACCAAAACATTACTACAACCTTTGTTGCCATAGTGACAGAAGAAAGTTTTATGTGAATGAAATCAGCATTTTTAATATCAGTTTAGTGCTCCTTCTTATTTGACCAAATTTCATTAAGTTCTAACCTTGTGCCATTTTCACCACTTAATGAACATAGTTCTTTAGAGAAAAAGAAGGACAATGTTTAAAAATAATAGATTAATATGTAATGCATTAACTTCTATCAGTAATCTAGGAACTAACCTAGCCCATAAGTATAAATTATGTTACTTATCTTACCAGCCACTCATAATAATCATCATAGTGATTCTTTATACCTTCATTCACCTTTTCATTCATCATTCTTGTACCTTTATACACCTATCATTCTACAAACGCTCACACTACTATCCCGTAATACTGACTCAACAAAATGCTTTAATGCACTTTTCACTCAAGTATTCATCACCATACTAACTCATCATAATAATCAGCTCATTAAAATAATGCCTAATTATCCAATAATCACAATATAATACATACAGTCCTTACAAACTACCGTCACACTATTCACATTAACAAACGTTTTTGTACATTACAAGTTCAGTGATTCTTATCTTATTCGTGTTGCTTTTCTAACATATTTGACAGATTCAAAAGTGTTTTTCTATTAGTTCTAACATATTTGACAGATTCAAAAGTGTTTTTCTATTAGTACTATCAAGTAAATTAATAAACTTAAGCATGCTTGGGTATTCATAATGATTTTTATTAGGTTTTACGTACTTTTTATATTTATCACATATAAGAATAAAATGATACTCATCTACTGTATCGTTTTTATTACACAAAATACACTTTCTATCAACTCTTTCTTTTCTATCTCTTCCGTGTCTTAAGGTTTCAATGTATAAATCATGTGCACTGATTATTATCTTATCGACCACTCATAAAGAATCACTTATAGGAATGCCTTCCTCGTTCATCCTTACGTGTTGAGTTTATGAACAAATAGCCCGCTTATCAAAAATGATAACATACAATTTTATATGTAACACACGTTGAGAGGCTATAAGGGGAACTGATAGCCACCAAAATGACTTTTTTAAGCCTATTTTAAATGTAGAAACAGTGGTGAAGATGTAAACTCCTAAAATCATTTATACTCAGCATGTAGTATCGGACACCCTTCACAAGACAAGTGTTTTACCAGTAACTGGCAAAAATATCGGACACCCTTCACAAGACTAGTGTTTAACCAGTAACTGGCGGTTTAAAAATAGCGACTAGTATCGGACACCCTTCACAAGACGAGTGTTTAACCAGTAAATGGTGGTTTAAAGATAGCGACACACTGAGAACGTTTATAATCCAATCCTCATAGCGATGACGATTATTTAAGTTTCAACTGTGTACAGGTAAACCGAGCAAAATTTCGAGCTTCACGACTGATTACGCTGGTGTTTAACAAAAGATAAAGGTAATAAAACACATTTATATGCTTACTTAATTCTTAAAAAAATAACACTTTTCTGGCTCTTTCGCTGATTTTAGACCTATAACATCAATTTTAATTCACAGGAATACCAGATTGAAATTATGCACTTTTAAAATTATGTATCAATAACATTGAACTAGATTTAAAAGTTGGAAGAAACATTGTAAAGCGAAGTTTCAAATCAAAATTCAAATGTTTATTGCGCTGAAAGTACAAAGCTCATAGCATAAATTACAACAGCGGTAAATCATATAATAGATTAATACCATGTCGGAGAGGAATATTCATACAGTATTTCATGGAATGTTATACGATATGCTGGAAATTTGAAAAAAAATGTTTCCAAGCATAGAAAAGTCTTTAAAAAGATTGACATATACCTAAACCTTGTACATGTATACTGTTGGATTAATATATGAATTATTCTGTAAATATATTTTCCAAAATAAAATATATGATGTAAAGATTTTAATAACAACCACACATATCAAGAAACTAATAGCACATCATTCTTAAGTGTACATAAAGTTATGTAGATTTTACCTTACAGATCTAATATAAATAAATATAATATTACTGTTATACATATTTGAGGCATTTGTTTATAGCAACATTACATTAAATAACATAAAAAATGTATAATAAACTGTTCCAATCAAGTCAGCTGTTTTCATTTATAGTTCTACGTCGTTTGAATGCAAAGTGTGTGAATTTTGATATGTTTAGTTGTGCCTTTTTTTGATTTAAGGGACATTAGAGTTTCATTTTTTTAAGTTGGCCATTGACAGAAATAAGGTTTAAAGTATTTTCTATGTAAATCAATATAAGCTGGACAGGCAATGAGGAAGTGGTATCCTGATTCTATATAATTTAAGTTACACTGAAGAAATCGCCTTTGTTGTAAAGGAGTATCTGTATATCGACCGGTTTCTACAGCTAAGTCATGGGCTGATACTCTGAATTTTGTCATCGCAATTCTATATTTTAATATTGGAATGTAATCAATGTAGGATTCTAGAGTAAAATCGTGTTTAAACATATAAAATGAGGAGAGTTTTCTTTAATTACTGATATCTGAGTACCATCTTTGTAAATACATATCTAGTATCCTTTGTTTAATGTATTAACTAAATCGGGCTGATTCAATAAATCTGTTCTGCCAAATATTCTGAAGCCCAGTTATTTCCTTTATAATTAATATTTTTACTTGTGTCAGTATCCACTATAGTATAAACCTTATATAATTAACTGTTTTCTAAAGTAGCTAGAACTTTCATCCGTTACTTGATCATCCTATTTTTTCTTGTCACTTTCAGTGAAAATATGCCCAATTCTCCATAAACAGCTGCTAGTTTCGCTATTTTTTTAACGTA
Source organism: Solen grandis (assembly GCA_021229015.1). Classification (NCBI taxonomy): domain Eukaryota; kingdom Metazoa; phylum Mollusca; class Bivalvia; order Adapedonta; family Solenidae; genus Solen; species Solen grandis. The sequence goes on along the minus strand of CM037781.1, from coordinate 74,783,186 downwards.
AATCAATCTTCTTAAAAAGTTGTTTTGGACTTGTTCCAAGTCATTACATGAATAAGTACCAAATATTTCAGATGAAAAATGTAAGACTGATGCAACAAGTGAATAGTGCATCTTTTGTTTTAAGGTAGGTGGTAGATCTACAGTATTAATTATAGTAAATAATCTATTCAGGGCAAACTCAGCGTGGTTAGAAATGATCTATTGGCTGCGATTCCATGAACCGTACGCCAAGATACTTAAATGAGGTCACGGTTTTTAGTTTTGTACCATATATAAAAACCACATGCTGTATGTCGGCCTCGTTCGAAAATCATGTCCTTTGTTTTGTCTGTATTTATTTTTAGTTTCCATGTTTTACAATACGTTTCAATATCATTTAAAATATGTTGCAAAGAATTTGCGGATAATGCGAAAACTACTTGGTCATCGGCGTATAATAAAATAATTTAAACTCATCTATTGAGAAAATATCATAAATATCAGATCGTTAACGAAGTGCATAAATAAATCAGGTTAGCTGGGAGCCCCTTGCTTCAAGCCGTGGAAGGAATCGAAATATTCAGAACATTCATGTTTGTACCCTACACATGATCTTACCGAACTTTACATTGCGCGTAGAGCCGTGACCATCTTATTATGTATTTTTTGTGATAACAGTTTGTGCCAGAGGTAACCCCTTCTTTTTTATTGAAACAACGTTCATAATCTATATAAGCACAATATAACTTTTTCCCCCGAGTCTAATACCTTATTTACTACTGTACTTAAAGTAAGTACAGCCAACATCGTACATGCGACCACCTGTATTAAACGACTTTTTCATTATGCGACCAGCGACCACATAAACCAAGTCCCAGCACGTAAGATTATGCTCAAAATCAACTTTTTTGAGCGACCGTGTTTGATTCCCTTCAGACATTATTGCACGTTGCTAATTATCGTGTACGCTGGAGCATGTGTATATTCATCTTTAACACATCCGAACAAACAATTATCCCGATCATAATTGCTCACCTGAAACCATTTTGTTTTAACCACGCATGACTGCACGCTGTGCAACTAAGTTCTAAATATAGTTACTGGTTCCCGTTTCAACTGTTACTAAGCATAACATAAGTGAAACCATCCCTTCAAATGCCAGATGCCGAATATTTGGGAATAAGGTAAATTAATACTTCCGGATGCAATGCGTACCATCAATATTTCGTACCTATAAGAATGTACAATGTGTCTTATGATACGCGACCAGGACGCACGGTTGAAATAAATTTATCGGTGGTTTCTGGATTTATGTCAGACAGAGACATAAAGAAAGCTCATTTCTAAATAATTATTTTTCTTGAAATATGCCGAATCCTTCCATGAACTTGATGTCAAATGTTGTGTTTTTCCGTTGAACACCAAATGCAAACCTCAGCCAATGAACCAAGGTATTATTCCAACATAACAGCTAAAAATCGAAATTATGACAAAAAATGTTGATGTTTATTGGTATAAAGCAACAAAACATTGTGTAGTAAACATCGTATTCATGTTGTAATATTATAATATAACGTTATGATACAATTTAGCTAACAATTTAGCTCAACAAAGTATATTATTAGGACTTTCTGCCAAACAAATTATATTATTAGGACTTTCTGCCTAAGCAGAAAGCTATTGGGTTTGTTTTTTATTATTAGGACTTTCTGCCTACAGGCAGAAAGTCATATTGGGTTTGTTCTGTTTTTTATTAGGACTTTTTGCCTAAAGCAGAAAGTCCTATTGGGTTTGTTATGTTTATTAGGACTTTCTGCCTAAAGCAGAAAGTCCTATTGGGTTTGTTATGTTTATTAGGGCTTTCTGCCTCAAGCAGAAAGACCTATTGGGTTTGTTATGTTTTTTCTTATTATTATTATTCTACTTTTTTCTTCCTTTTGAGGTTCAAATTAAAACAGGTTACCGACAAGGCAGCAGCATGAAATTTTAACAATATGCACAGTGACTTTGGCGCTTTTGATTGCAGCATTTTTTTTCTTCATGTGATGTCAAGTGACCTCAGGGTTGAAAACAGCTACCAAAGCTTGTACGCGCTCTACAGCCGTCATTTCTTGACCAATTGACTTGATTTTTTCACAGAATGTATGGATTGAGACTTAGTTGTGCAGGATTATATACATTTTGCAACATTCAAAAAGACCAAGGATCTTTGGCTGAACCAAGTTTCGAACTTTGGACCTGAAAATTTATTTAAGTATTACGAAGCTTTCAGAAACGCTAGAAACTTAAAATTTGGACAGAACATGTGTCTTAACAATTTCTTACAGCTCTGAAAAGACTGACGTCGTATGACGTAAAATGACGTCATGACGCGTTAACAAACTTTTAATCCAAAATGTAGGGTTTTTTAGCCCTACATGCCTTAACTTTTTACCGATTTGCATAAAATTTTCTCTGAATGTGCAACATAGTATCTCATTTACCTTAGTCACTTCCATTTCCGGAAAATCGTAAAGGTCAAGGTCATATGTCAGTTATTGGTGTTTTTATTCAGCAAAGTGTATCTCAAAAACGAAAAAAAATTCTTCCTGGACACTGCAGGTAAAATCTGTAGTGATTTGAAAAACTTTTCAGGTGATATTTAGTTTTTGAAGATCGGGGTTGAATTGGTTGAGTAATGGCAGAAAGGCGAAAAGTGTACTTTTAACGAAATTGAAACGCTGTAGTTTCATGAACTTTGAATCAAAAATTATGATTTCTTCAGGATTAACACTTAGAGCTTTCTTACAATACCAAGTTTAGTAATACGCCCTTATTATGATAAGGCGCTTGTCCATCTGTCCATCCGTTAGCCATATCAATGTCCACTCAATAACTTGATAACTAATATGTGCTGTCTTCATACGTAGATGAAAGGTTGACATGGATAGTAGATTATCAATATTGATTTTGAGGTCATTATGTCAAAGGTCAAGGTCACGGTGACATTTAATATAAAAATCCTTGTCCGCTGAATTCCTTGAGAATGAATAATCCTAAGATTGTGAAACTTGTTAGGGACATTGTCCATGTCCACTTCACGATTTTTTAAAAATATTTCAAGTCATTTGGTCAAAGGTCAGGATCAAAGTGACACAGAGATAGTAGTTTCAGAAGCGACATGTGTTGTTATGAGTTTTAATGCTACGAGTAGATACATTTGTTCATTACTGTAACAGATATACATTAGTTGCAACAGTAGAGACCAGACAGTTGTTATTTTGGTAGCAGAAGTAGTAGTTGTTTGTTTGCTTGGGATGAACGTCCTTGCGATCATAGCACATTTCAATGTGGACTTTTGCCAACATGAGAGATATATAGTGCTGCCTCACTCCGACATTATGCCGTAATAAATAAGTGGTTTGATACCACACAAAGTCACATTATCCTAACACTAGGTCAACCAGTCCTGGAACTCGCTTAAATGTGCTGGGGGCCAAGCGAAATGGGGATATACCAGTATGTACATGTACCATTATAACCACTGTGGTATGTCGTAACCCGAGGATCGAATCCACGACCCCGGTTACGGATCGGATGCTCTGCTCTAACCACTCCGTCACTCAGTTGGACCGTTTGTCGTTGAAGTAGAAACAGTCTTTTTTGTAGCTGTGATTAATTCGGCTGTGATTACTGTTTTATTATTGTTTTCCGTGAACTTGAAATAATAGCATTGAAAAACAAACTTGGTCAAGCCCAATGCTACGGTGGCATGGACGGTATTTTTCTTATATTGCGTGGCGAAGAAATATAAAAAATATCTTCCGTGTCTGTTTTAAGCAACCGTACATTACAGAACATAAAAGTGTTCGTTTTATTTCATAACCGTGCTCTCCCAACAAACGTTTTCCTAGTGCACCGCAGCACGAAGTTTTTAATTCGACGCTGTTAACATCGATTGCATTTTAGATATCGCATACCCTACACTGGTGTTATAGATTATGATTTATTTTGTCTAAAAAGTATTCTACATTGGTTACCGCGCATACTGGATTATGAAATTATGTTAGATGTTTTTCAATTCGGCAATGATTGCCATAACAAAGAAATACACAAATGCTTTATTGTATAAGCCCGGTGTAACGAAGTAAAGTGACCCCCATAAAATAATGACCCCCGGTCATAATTTTTCAGAAAAAGTGACCCCCTTTCTATAAAATGATAACTTTGAAATAAATTACCCTCGATGATATCTATAAGACTCGGGTCATCATTCTTCTCCTGCATCGATATGTATCAGATATTGATCCCAGTCATCATTCTTTAGAAATTACGACCCCCCTTTCCCCGAATGTATCAGAATTTGCCCGGGTCATTATTCTTCAGAAAAGTGACCACCCTTCATTGTATAGTCGAATTTGGAATCAGTGACTAACCAGAAGAATGCATAGCTGAGAAAAGTCGCTTGTAATCGGTAACTGCCTCCGTGGTTTCGTAAATAAGAGGTCGCTCGGCTTCTCATAAAGTCATTTTGTATAATATCAGCCATCTCAAGAGCGAAAATGTGCCAAAATACGAATATAATCAATTTGGCTTAACAATAATTTGGCGTAAACTTTCAAAAGTAACAAAACATAAGGATTGGTTGAAATAATACTCACTGTTCTAAGTATCACATTTAAGTGTCTAATAAGTCTTTAATTTCAAGGACTGACCAATGCAAGAAAGCAACTACAAAAACGATAGCATCTTCGTTGAAATGCAACTCTCTATTATTTTTTAACATATTATCTCTCTTTTCTCACCTTTCTCAACATGTACACATAGGAGATTTTAAAAAGTAATACCTATTTTTATAAATATTTTAATATACAATATTTTTCCAACCAATTCTTTATCCAAACAAATAAAAAAGTATTTTTATTAATTAAAAACCAGGTTGATAACGTAATCCATCCTCTTGGTGAAAACAAAGATAAATTTTACTTTATAAAACTCAATATTGAATATTTTAATTTTGTGTTAAATATTACAACACTCTGTCCCTGATCATGTTGGATTATACACACACATCCCGTCGCAAAACTCACACACCCGCCGCTCCTGTTTCGAAGATTTAGGCCCTCTTTTTTGTGGTGGCCAAGTGGTTATAGCTTCCGCACAATAACCGAGAGGTTATGGGTTCGATTCCCAGCAGCGACATACCAAAGCAGCTAAAGGAGTTCTTTATATCTTCCTTGTACCTAGCGCTCAGTAAACAAAGATAGCTGGTTGGCCCAGAGTCAGGTTCATGTAACTGGGTGTGGTTCCGGTATCATGCCACTTGTCTACGGCATGATAGACAAGACCACAAATGTCTAAATTACAGACAACACGTCATGATTATTGGGCAACGAATTATGTGCTCGGCCATAACCGGAGACACGAGTATTTTAATCGTGCGTCTTCGACATTTTTTAGTTGTTATTACTTTATTGTTGTTGTTCTTGTAGTTGTTGTTGTTGTTTGCCGAAGGTAAGAGTCGTAGAGGACGTAAAGGACGCTTTAATTCAACTACTCAGCCACCAAGGAAGGCCCCGATCTCATTTGTAAACTTAGCATAATTAAACTTCATTTGTAACGGTTATATTGATTTTGCTCTTTTAAAACTTAAAATTAAGACATTCTGGGTGTTTTTATCTGATTCTAACACCAAACAAGTATAAAAATTAATTTGGGTATGTTTTTCCTCCTTTTACAATATACACATGTATAATTAATTGGCGCTTAAAACAGTGTTGTTTTTTTTTCTCACATTGATCTTTATTTTGTCCAACTACAACTCAATTAGCTAATAACAAACTAGGCTCAGGACATTGTTATACAATCAAACTATATATATATATATGCATGGCTTCCTCACATTAAACCTACCGAAACTCGAACCAACAGCGGTGCGGGGTTACGTGGTATTCTATCTCTGGCTATAACCACTATGCCACTTTTTCATTCCTCAAAGCGACTTAATCTGCCATTGATTGTTCAATTAATACGAAAATTTTCCTTTTTCAGAACTGACGTGCGTTCCCGAGTCATCATTTCTGTACTACATATCTATCTATTTTGTTCTATCAACTATATAATCATTTTGATGCCACATTGTTAATCTGTTAGGTTCTAATTTACCGACATATTTTTTAATATTGGCTTTTTCAATGTGGGCATAATTTTAACAGATCTATAACACTTAATGTATTGTTATGTCAAAAGGCAGTTTTTAAATTTTGGTTTAAATATACATTACTATAATACTTGAATGCAAAATACGCCTTGCACTCCATGCAGCAGGAGATTTCATCAGTTTCAAATAACTCCCGAACAGCTACGTTTACATAAATTGCATGTTCGTCATTGTATTACTTGCAACATGTTTGCATGCTTGAGAAGATTATAATAATGTTTTACTTTTCGTTGATGTGAAGCAAATCGTCATAACTCTGATCACCCAGCAAGCTATATAGGGTATTATTGTATCTAAGGAAATGGCTGGGAAGGTCCAACCTGGATATATATCTTCCCAGGTAGTGATCAGTCTACACTTTATAACTCTACCTTTGTTTTGCAGAGCAATCCTGCACCCGGACATGACAATATCCGGCCAATCTACTCTAGCTTTGAATGCATGTATAGAGAACCTCAATCTGTAGCGTTTCATGGCTTGGTGCAAAAATAGTGTTACTTCAAATTAATAAAAATCCCTTACAATAGTTTGGCACTAAACTCAATTTGTAATTTTGCAAGGACATTGTTACATGTTGTATTCTTTAGGCGATGTTTACTGGCTTGAAAGAAATGTTAAACCATTAATTTTGTTGAGAGTATTGCTGAGTAAAACGAACGAGATGAAAAATAAACATGATGATTTTGCAATATTGGAACCTAAAATTTCGATATATAGCAATATATAAAGCCTTAATTCAAAACATATGCACAAGATGTGGATACTTCTTTTATTTATTTTCATATTTTAGGCTTTTGTGTTAGGTACTAACTCAACTTTTTAACAGATGTTTTGATTTCAAGTTTCCTTTCTTACTTATAATACATGTAGTAACCATAACCATTTAATCATATTAGCTTCACAAGGCTTCGGCACATACCCTTGTCGCTATGAGTTTTGAGTAAGCATTCCAATCTGTATGGTACTCGTTCAGGTCCTTGGTTCGAGTCTGATCTGGCTGCACATGTTTCTCATCTGGTTACATTGGGCACTAAACGTAGGTCTGGTACAGTATAGTTCTCAAGTATAATCACCCTTGGATTTGTCATGAACATATCAATTTGTTCTGTCCGGTGAATTTGGGACAAATTCCAAAGAGGCGAGGGAGTATGTAATGGCCTATAAGTAACACTTTTAGTGTAATATTTGTGTAAAGGGTCTGGTAGCTCAGTCTGTATAGCACTTGCTCCGTAATAAAGGGGTCCACACTCTAACCCCTAGGGTCCCCCAGTCGTGTATGTACATTTTACTCACCTTGTTTCATTTGGCTATAAATATGGGACGTTAGAGAACAGTTCTTCTGTATATATCACAGTTGAGTTTGGCAAGAACAAAATAGTTTTTATATATAACTTGAGAAGGAATAAGCCTATGTCTGTGAAACTTATTAGGGACATTGCCCACGGCCTGTATATTGTGACCTATGACTTTGAGGTAATAAAGTCAAAGGTCAAGGTCACAATGACACTTAGGCCATAGGAGCAGAAAGCCCTATCGTTTGTTCGGGACAAACGAAATCTAGTTATTATTATTATTCTTTTCTTCTTCCTAACTAAACGCTTATTTTTATATGTTGCAATAGGCCTAGGACGATGAAATTTTTATGGCTTATTAGTCACGTGAGGAAATTTTGATTTCAATGATTTTCAGCACCCTATGACGTCACATGACGTCACAGCTAAAAATAGTGAAAAATGGTGTTCGCGCTCTACTGCCGTCATTTATGGTCGGATTTTCTTCAAATTTTCACAGATGGTGCAACTTGAATCAAAGGTGTGCATATCCTGTCAGCTAACCGAAATTCCGAAAAACCGAAGTTCTGTGGCTGAAATAAGATTCGAACATAGGACCGAAAATTTCATTTTAGGATTAAAGAGCTTCAGGATGAGATAGAAAGTTGAAACTTACACAGTTTGCAGTTCTGCAAAATGTCAACATATATTTTTAATCGTGACGTCATATGACGTCATGTGACGTCATAGGCATACTTCTTAATTTTCATTTTAGGGCAATGATTTCGACATGATGCCAGTTGTTCAGAATAATGAAAATTTCAGAGTCATGAGAGTAAAGTATGCGCTTTTGAACAAAAGCATCTTCAGCACCCTATGACGTCACATGACGTCACAGCTAAAAATAGTGAAAAATGGTGTTCGCGCTCTACAGCCGTCATTTATGGTTGGATTTTCTTCAAATTTTCACAGATGGTACATCATGAATCAAAAGTGTGCATATCCTGTCAGCTAACCGAAATTGCGAAAGACCGAAGTTCTGTGGCTGAAATACGATTCGAACATAGGACCGAAAATTTCATTTTAGGGTTAAAGAGCTTCAGGATGAGATAGAAAGTTGAAACTTACACAGTTTGCAGTTCTGCAGAATTTCTACATTTATTTTGAGTCTTGACTTCATATGACGTCATGTGACGTCATAGGCATACTTCTTAATTTTGTTTTGCCAGTTGTTCAGAATAATGAAAATTTCAGAGTTATGACAGTAAAGTATGCGCTTTTGAACAAAAGCATTTCAGCACCCTATGACGTCACATGACGTCACAGCTAAAAATAGTGAAAAATGGTGTTCGCGCTCTACAGCCGTCATTTATGGTCGGATTTTCTTCAAATTTTCACAGATGGTACATCTTGAAACTACGGTTTGCATATCCTGTCAGCTAACCGAAGTTCCGAAAGACCGAAGTTCTGTGACTGAAATAAGATTCGAACATAGGACCGAAAATTTCATTTTAGGATTAAAGAGCTTCAGGATGAGATAGAAAGTTGAAACTTACACAGTTTGCAGTTCTGCAGAATTTCTGAATAAATTTTGATACGTGACGTCATATCACGTCATGTGACATCATAGGCATACTTCTTAATTTTCATTTTAGGGCAATGATTTCGACATGATGCCAGTTGTTCAGAATAATGAAAATTTCAGAGTTATTGCAGTAAAGTATGCGCTTTTGATCAACAGCATTTTCAGCACCCTATGACGTCACCTGACGTCAGAGCTAAAATAGTGAAAAATGGTATTTGCGCTCTACAGCCGCCATTTATGATCAGATTTTCTTCAAATTTTCACAGATGGTACATCTTGAAACTAAGGTGTATTTTGTAAGCTAACCTTAATTCCGAAAAACCGAAGTATTGCGGCTGAAGTAAGATTCAAACATAGGACCTTTAAACTAGAAATCAAGTTTGCAGTCATGTCCTGACGTCATAGGACATCATGTTACGTTACAGACAAATACTTAGTTCTTATCATTTGCACTAATTTCGGAATATAATGTCAATTGTTCAGCATGAACATGAAATACTACCAGAGGTGAGACATTACATGAAACTTCTATCTCCTGCTTTTTGCATTAACACAGCTTGCAGAAAGTCCTATCATTCGTTTTCACGAATGACATCTAGTTATTATTATTCTTTTCTTCTTCCTAACTAAACGCTTATTTTTATATGTTGCAATAGTCCTAGGACGATGAAATTTTTATGGCGTATTAGTCACGTGAGGAAATTTTGATTTCAATGATTTTCAGCACCCTATGACGTCACATGACGTCACAGCTAAAAATAATGAAAAATGGTGTTCGCGCTCTACAGCCGTCATTTATGGTCGGATTTTCTTCAAATTTTCACAGATGGTACATCATGAATCAAAGGTGTGCATATCCTGTCAGCTAACCGAAATTCCGAAAGACCGAAGTTCTGTGGATGAAATAAGATTCGAACAAAGGACCGAAAATTTCATTTTAGGATTAAAGAGCTTCAGGATAAGATAGAAAGTTGAAACATACACAGTTTGCAGTTCTGCAGAATTTCTACATATATTTTGAGTCGTGACGTCATATGACGTCATGTGACGTCAAAAGCATACTTCTTAATTTTCATTTAAGGGCAATGATTTCGACATGATGCCAGTTGTTCAGAATAATGAAAATTTCAGAGTTATGAGAGTAAAGTATGCGCTTTTGAACAAAAGCATCTTCAGCACCCTATGACGTCACATGACGTCACAGCTAAAAATAGTGAAAAATGGTGTTCGCGCTCTACAGCCGTCATTTATGGTCGGATTTTCTTCAAATTTTCACAGATGGTACATCTTGAATCAAAGGTGTGCATATCCTGTCAGCTAACCGAAATTCCGAAAGACCGAAGTTCTGTGGCTGAAATAAGATTCGAACATAGGACCGAAAATTTCATTTAAGGATTAAAGAGCTTCAGGATGAGATAGAAAGTTGAAACTTACACAGTTTGCAGTTCTGCAGAATTTCTACATATATTTTGAGGCGTGACGTCATAGGACGTCATGTGACGTCATAGGCATACTTCTTAATTTTCATTTTAGGGCAATGATTTCGACATGATGCAAGTTGTTCAGAATAATGAAAATTTCAGAGTTATGACAGTAAAGTATGCGCTTTTGAACAAAAGCATCTTCAGCACCCTATGACGTCACGTGACGTCACAGCTAAAAACAGTGAAAAATGGTGTTCGCGCTCTACAGCCGTCATTTATGGTCGGATTTTCTTTAAATTTTCACAGATGGTACATCTTGAAACTAAGGTGTGCATATCCTGTCAGTTAACCGAACCTCCGAAAGACCGAAGTTCTGTGGCTGAAATAAGATTCGAGCATAGGACCGAAAATTTCATTTTAGGATTAAAGAGCTTCAGAATGAGATAGAAAGTTGAAACTTACACAGTTTGCAGTTCTGCAGAATTACTACATATATTTTGAGTCTTGACGTCATATGACGTCATGTGACGTCATAAACATTCTTCTTAATTTTCATTTTAGGGCAATGATTTCGACATGATGCCAGTTTTTCAGAATAATGAAAATTTCAGAGTTATGACAGTAAAGTATGCGCTTTTGAACAAAAGCATCTTCAGCACCTATGACGTCACATGTGACGTCACAGCTAAAAATAGTGAAAAATGGTGTTCGCGCTCTACAGCCGTCATTTATGGTCGGATTTTCTTTAAATTTTCACAGATGGTACATCTTGAAACTAAGGTGTGCATATCCTGTCAGCTAACCGAAACTCCGAAAGACCGAAGTTCTGTGGCTGAAATAAGATTCGATCATAGGACCGAAAATTTCATTTTAGGATTAAAGAGCTTCAGAATGAGATAAAAAGTTGAAACTTACACAGTTTGCAGTTCTGCAGAATTATATATTTTGAGTCTTGACGTCATATGACGTCATGTGACGTCATAAACATTCTTCTTAATTTTCATTTTAAGGCAATGATTTTGACATGTTGCCAGTTGTTCAGAATAATGAAAATTTCAGAGTTACGACAGTAAAGTATGCGCTTTTGAACAAATGAATTTTCAGCACCCTATGACGTCATGTGACGTCAAAGCTAAAAGAAGTCCATACGAAAAAAAAAATAAGTAAAAGGTAGAGAATTTAATATATATTCTTTCTAACGGAATTAATCTTAATATTTTTCAATTTTAGTAGAAAGTCCTATCATTCGTATCAACGAATGAAATCTAGTTATTATTATTATTATTCTTTTCTTCCTCACGGATTTTCATATGTTGCAATCGTCCTAGGAGAATGAAATTTCGATGGCATATTATTCATATGCGTAATTAAAAATTCTATAATTTTCATATGCCTATGACGTCATATGACGTCACACTTGGCAATTTGCTACAAAAGTTTGTACGCGGTCCAGAGCGATAATTAATAAACCGATTTTTATCAAATTTTCACAGAATGTGTATATTAAGTTCTAGTTGTGCATCTCGTTGTCCGTTTTTCAAAATTCGAAAAGCACAAGGTTCTATGGCGAATGCAAGATTCAAACCAAGGACGTCAAATTGATAAATGCTCATAAAATCGTCCCTAATTGAGACAGAAGGTTGATATTTTGTCAGTATATAGATCTCCGATAGATTTAAATATTTTGTGAAAATGGACGTCTTGTGACGTCATATGACTCATCAAATTTCTAATTTTTAAACACATAATTATATATGTTAAGGCCAAGGACAATGAAAAAATTATTTTGAATTCTATGATTTTCATATCTCTATGACGTCATATGACGTCACACTTGAAATAAGCTACAAAAGTTTGTACGCGGTCCAGAGCCATTATTAATGAACCGATTTTCATCAAATTTTCACAGAATGTGTATATTAAGTTCTAGTTGTGCATCCCGGTGTCCGTTTTTCAAAATTCGAAAAGTCCAAGGTTCTATAGCGATTCCAAGATTCGAACCAAGGTCGTCAATTTTTCAAATTCTTATAAAATCGGTCCTATTTGAGATAGAAAGATGATATTGGGTCAGTATATAGGTCTCTGGGAGTCTTAAATATTTTGTGAAAATAAATGTCATATGACGTCACGTGACGTCATTATATGATAATGAATTTCTAATTCTAACAAGATTATTTCTATATATTGGAATTTTTGAAGGGCAATGAAAATTTAATGCCGCATGCTTCAGATGCTGAAATTTCGATTTCAATGATTTTCAGAAGTCTATGACGTCACATGACGTCACATTTGAAATTGACTAAGAAAGTTTGTACACGGTCCAGAGCCATTATTAATGGGCCGATTTTTATCAAATTTTCACAGAATGTGTATATTAAGTTCTTATTGTGTATACCGGTGTCCGTTTTTCAAAATTCGAAAAGTCCATGATTCTATAGCGAATTCAAGATTCGAACCAAGGTCGTAAATTTTTAAATGCTTATAAAATCGGTCCTATTTGAGATAGAAAAGTGATATTTGGTCAGTATATAGGTCTCTGGGAGTCTTAAACATTTTGTGAAAATAAATGTCATATGACGTCACGTGACGTCTATAAATGAAGATGTATTTCTAATATTAACAAGAGTATTTCTATATGTTGAAATTATCGAAGGACAATGAAAATTTAATGACAAATGAATCAGACGCTGAAATTTTGATTTCAATGATTTTCAGAAGCCTATGACGTCATATGACGTCACATTTGAAATTGACTAAGAAAGTTTGTATACGGTCCAGAGCCATTATTAATGGGCCGATTTTCATCAAATTTTCACAGAATGTGTATATTACGTACCGGTTTCCGTTTTTCAAAATTAGAAAATTCCAAGCATATATGGCGGATCCAAGATTCGAAACAATGACGTCAATATTTAAATGCTTATAAAAACTGTCCTATTTGAGATAGAAAGTTGAAATTTTGTAAGTTAGTAGGTCTCTGGGTGTCTTAACAATTATGTGAAAATAAACGTCATATGACGTCACGTGACGTCATTTTTTTATTATTATTATTCTTTTCTTCTTCCTAACTAAAAGCTTATTTTAATATGTTGCAATAGTCCTAGGACGATGAAATTTTTATGGGTTATTAGGCACGTGAGGAAATTTTGAGTTCACCCCTACTGCATATATGTAGCCATATCTCAGTAAATATCGATTTTTGTAAATATATGTATGAATAAGAATTATAGCTGAATAATTGACATTTCCAAAAATATTTAGTTTATTAAAATTGGTTTACGCAATACAAAGTTATAAGCAAAAAAACTAAATGAAATGAAGCTAATTTTGCTGATAATAGCTGTTTTCTTGAGGTTTAACAGTCAATATCTCAGAAATATATTAAGAATACATAGT
>CM037781.1:74726080-74769232 GCA_021229015.1 Solen grandis | reverse complement strand
GGTAAAGTAAAGGTCAAGGTCATATTAGGATATTTTCAAAGCATGACTGTTAAGATTTTTTGCAGCTCCTGACTTTATTTTTAGTTCAATTTCTATGAAATTTTCACATTTAATGTAAAACTATGTTCTTAAGTGTCACATAATATAAAAAGTAAAAATGTATTGTAAAGGTCAAGGTCATATTAGGATTATTGTATATCAATTCGGCTTGAAATAGCTCAAAATTAAAAAACAATTCATAAACAATATATGAACAAAAGATTTAGTTTTAGAAAAGTTCTTTCTAATGATGTTTAGATTTTGAAGATCGGACTTGATTTGGTCATTTTAACGGCAGTCTGAAGTTTGATCTTTTTCAGGAATAATTGTAAATCAGTATTTTTGCTTCAAATTGTGATTTATAAGAAATATATGATTCAATAGCGCTTTCTTATACTTGATTGAACTATTAACTGCATTTCTAAGTACCTTATGGTAAAATGTTAATAAATTTTGTTTCTCATTTTGACGCTAGGGGGCGTTTTGTTAAAAGTCACTAGGGGCTAATAACTCTGTTATTTGAGGTCCGATTCAAATGCGGTTCTTTGCATTGTGTTCCTTGTCAGAAACTAAATAAAATATGAAAGGTTTCAATAATTTGCGTAATAAAACTTTCGTGCTACAGGAGGTTGAAAGTTCGAATCTCGCAAAAACTGTGAAATGAAGGTAGGTCTACGAAAAACCTACCCATTTTATTCAGAGATGAGATAGGAGAATTTTGTTTGTTGCATATGTTTCGCAAGACATATACGCACAAAATATATGGTGTGGCTATTTTGAGAAATGCATGGTTTGTCCACAGTATGCGGTCAAACATAACCAATATTTTCGAAAAATCAACATTTTAAAAGCATGACTTTTAAGGTTATTTACAGCTCCTGATTTTATTTTTCATTCAATCTTCATCATTTGTTCACTGTAAATGCATTTTTATAAAACAAATAAAATCATATAAAAAAAATCACCCATAATATGCAAAGGTCAAGGTCATATGCCAATAATTATTATTTATATCGGCATAAAATAGCTACAAATCTAAAAATATTTTATAGAAAGTATATGAACAAAAGTTTTAGTCTGTGAAGAGATCTTTCCATTGGTGTTTAGTTTTTGAAGATCGGACTTCATTTGATCAAATGACCACAGTCCAAAGTTTGATCCTCTTATCAAACAATTGTATATCCATATGTTTCCTCTTTTTTGCTGCTCCTGACTTTAATTTTTGTTCAATCTTCATCATTATTTCACTGTTTATGCATTTTTATAAAACAAATAAATTCTTAGAAAGAAAATCAAGCATAATATGCAAAGGTCAAGGTCATATACCAATAATTATTATTCTTATCGGCATAAAATAGCTCCAAATCTAAAAATATTTTATAGAAAGTATATGAACAAAAGTTTTAGTCTGTGAAGAGATCTTTCCATTGGTGTTTAGTTTTTGAAGATCGGACTTCATTTGATCAAATGACCACAGTCCAAATTTTGATCCTCTTATCAAACAATTGTATATCCATATGTTTCCTCTTTTTTGCTGCTCCTGACTTTATTTTTTGTTCAATCTTCATCATTATTTTACTGTTTATGCATTTTTATAAAACAAATAAAATCATAGAAAAAAAAATCAAGCATAATATGCAAAGGTCAAGGTCATATACCAATTATTATTATTTTTATCGGCATAAAATAGCTCCAAATCTAAAAATATTTTATAGAAAGTATATGAACAAAAGTTTTAGTCTGTGAAGGGGTCTATCCATTGGTGTTTAGTTTTTGAAGATCGGACTTCATTAGATCAAATGACCACAGTCCAAATTTTGATCCTCTTATCAAATAATTGTATATCCATATGTTTCCTCTTTTTTGCTGCTCCTGACTTTATTTTTTGTTCAATCTTCATCATTTTTTCACTGTTTATGCATTTTTAAAAAAATAAAATTACAAAAAAAATCAAGCATAATATGCAAAAGAAGGTCATATACCAATTATTGTTATTTTTAATCGGCATAAAATAGCTCCAAATCTAAAAATATTTTTAAAAAAGTATATGAACAAAAGTTTTAGTTTGTGAAGAGATCTTTCTATTGGTATTTAGTTTTTGAAGATCGGACTTCATTTGATCAAATGACCACAGTTCAAATTTTAATCCTTTATCAAAAAATCTTAAATCAGTATGTTACCTCAAAAGTTTATTTCAGGTGGCATATTTCGTGATTTCGTGTCTTTGTCCAAAGTCGAAATAACAACAATATGGCACGTTTTCTTTCTTTCGCCTTTTTTGGCCAAGACATAAAGACACATGATTGCGTTATTTCCCCTTTCACCTTTAAGGGCTAGTACACGAAAATAAGAAATGGCAGATATCAGCCATCTTAATTTACCGCATTTCTAAGACCTAAATTGCAATATGTAAATAAATTTTGTTTATCATATTCCGCTAAGGGGAACTTTGCTTGATATCTGGGAAGAAAGTCCGGAGAGCTAATGTCAAACCCCCGGTGTCATTTTCGTCGTTGTCGTCCGTGAACAAACCTTTAACCTGGCTTATATCTTTTATATTCTAAGAGATAGAGCTTAGATATTTTACATGAAGACAGCCCAATTCAGTATCTATCATTTGGAACTATGACTTTTGGCTTGTGACCTTGACCTTGGAGTTTGGCTTACTTTTCAAAAACTTAAATCTTAGACAAAAAGTGCTGTTACGGTAAGCTATGTTGTCTTCTGACCACTCTTGTTGTAATAGGTAAGAAAGTTGATATTCTTGTTGAAAGCCTGATAAATTTGATAAATCTAAGGACCAAAAACCTGATTTTTTCTACTGGCTATAGAAGGTTGAATGTTCGAACCTTGCATAGACTTTGCAGACTTGTGTGGGTATATGAAAAACATTTCTTTTGCAATCATCTTCAAACTTTGTAACAAATTTTGTACCGAAGTCCGATTAAAGCTTATATCTTTGAATAAATCACAGATTATGCACCTTTTTACATAAAAGCAGCAATTTTGTACTCTTAAGTATCAACACACGCATAGAAATTCATTTGCTTTTGTAATACAATTCGTGAATTGCAATGTTTGAAAAGAATGAGACTGAATTGCGAAAACCGATGATATCGCAATTCTAATTGCGATTCTAGTTAGGTTTTCGCACCTCGCAGTGCGAAAACCTATTGTTCTTCTTCTGTTTTATTTTTTTTTTTATTATTATTTTTCTAACCTTTTTTTGTGAACGGCATATCACCATGATAGAAAAAAGTCACATGTATGAAATTTTAATCAGTTATTACCACGTATTTGAAAATGATCCTAACGTTGAGAAAATTTTCATTTATGTCTTACTTTTCCCGCCAGGGGGCGTTTTGCATGAAATTTATTAATGGCTAATAACTCACTTATTTGAGGTCCGATTCAAATGCGGTTTTTTGCATTCTGTTCCTTGTTGATAGCCAAATAAAATATGATAGGTTTCGAGGGTACGTGTCGCTGAAAGTATTTGAGCTACAGAAGGTTGAAAGTTCGAACCTCGCAAAAAACTGTGCAAATGAGGGTAGGTCTACGAAAAACCTTCCATTTTTGTTAGAGATCAGATAGATGAATTCTGTTTGCTGCAAATGATTTGCAAGACATATACGCACAAAATATATGGGGTGGCGAATTTAAGAAATGTATGGTAGGTCCTCTGGAAACGGTCAAACTTCACTAAATTTTAGAAAAAGTTAAAGGTTCAAAAACATGTTTTTTATCGCTTCTGGCTTTATTTTTTGTTAATTCTTCATGATATTTTCACAAGTTATGTATTGTTAAGTCTGAAAGGGGATCACAATTAAAAAGTTAAAAAATAAATGAAAAGGTCAAGGTCATATTACGATTATTGTGTTTTTATTCGGCCCCAAACAGCTCCAAAACTAAAAATATTTCTTTGAGAGTTTATGAACAAAAGTTTTAGTTATTCAAGAGCACTTTCCAGTGATGTTTAGTTTTTGAAGATCGGACTTGATTTGGTCATTTTACGGCAGTCCAAAGTTTGATCCTTTTTTGGAATAATTGTAAATCAGTTTTTATGCTTCAAATTGTGATATATAAGAAATAGAATGTTCGACTAGTGCGACTTGCGTACTTGATTGAACTATTTGCTGCATTGCTAGGTACCTAATGGTAAAATTTTAATCAATTTTGTTTTTCATTTTGCCGCTAGGGGCGCTTAGCTTAAAAACACTCTTCTACTTATAACTCAAAAAGTTGAAGTCTGATCCAAATGCGGTTTGTTGCATTGTGTTCCTTGTTGATACTCCAATAAAATATGATAGTTTCCAGGTATGAGTGGCTAAAACTTTTTGAGCTACTAAAGGAAGGTTGAATGTTCGAACCTCGCAAAAAACTGTGCAGATGAGGTAGGTCTACGAAAAACCTATCCATTTTTGTTAGAGATCAGATAGAAGAATTCTGTTTCCTGCAAATTATTTACAAGACATATACGCACAAAATATATGGGGTGGCGAACTTAATAAATGCATGGTTTGTCCTCTAGAAACGGTCAAACTTCACTAAATTTTAGGAATAATCAAAATTTCAAAAACATGGTTTTTGTCGCTCCTGACTTTATTTTTAGTTCATTCTTCATGATATTTTCACAAGTTATGTATTGTTATGTTTGAAATGACCCTACAATTAAGAAGTTAAAATGAAATTGCAAAGGTCAAGGTCATATTACGATTACTGTGTTTTTATTCGGCTCAAAATAGCTCCAAAACAAAAAATATTTTATTGAAAGTGTATGAACAAAAGTTTTAGTTCTTGAAGAGCCCTTTCCAGTGATGTTTAGTTTTTGAAGAATGAACTTGATTTCGTCATTTTACGGCAGCCAAAATATTGATCCTCTTTAGAACAATTGTAAATCAGGTTTTATACTTCAAATTTTGATATATAAGGAATAGAATGTTTGACTAGTGCGACTTGTATACTTGATTGAACCATTTGCTGCATTGCTAGATACCTAATAGAAAATATTTACCCAATTTTGTTTCTCGTTTTGCCGCTAGGGGGCGCTTGGCTTGAAATCACTCTTTATAACTAAAATAATTGAAGTCTGACTTTATGCAATTTTTTTACATTCTGTTTCTTGGTGACATCAATTTGAAACAACACTAAAAATCAAAGCGATATTTCATGAAAATGATAGTAATTCAATGTAACATTAGTCTGTAATAGTGTTGAGTTGCATAATACATTGACGCGTGTTATTTTAAACTGTTGTTTGTCGTTTGCAATTCTTGTTTATCGAGTACAATTGTCGTATGTCGCCATCATAAAGCAACACACACATATAACGTTGCAGTACCCGAAGTCCGTAAAAAGGGTTTTCAAGTTTGCGACTACATAACAGACAGGTAATACTTAAAAGTGTTCTTCTTGGTAAAAAGTCTGCTTAAACATTGCGACAAAAATGTTTCAAAGATCACTGTTAACAGTATCAACAAGCAATTGAACTAAGAAATGTTTTTCGAATCATGCGACTCGTGAACTGAATGGAATTGCTTTCTGAAAACGATGATATCGCGACTACATAACTGAATTGCGACAAAAGTGTTTGAAAGATCACTGTTAACAGTATTCAACAAGACATTGAACGAAGAAATATGTTTTTTGAAACATGCGACTCGTGAACTGAATGGAATTGCTTTCGTGAAAACTGATGATATCGCGACTACATAACTGACAGGTAATACTCAAAAATCTTTTGGGTAAAAAGTCTTCTTAAACATTGTGACAAAAGTGTTTGAAAGATCACTGTTAACATTATAAACAAGCCATTGAACGAAGAAATATTTTTCGAATCATGCGACTCGTGAACTGAATGGAATTGCTTTTGCGAAAACCGATGATATCGCGATTGCGATTCTAGTTAGGTTTTCGCATCGCTGGGCGAAAACCTATTGTTCTTCTTCTGTTTTATTTTTTTTTTTTTTTTTATTATTATTTTTCCGCCGGTTTTTGTGAACGGCATATCGCCATGATAGAAAAAAGGCACAATTATAAAATTTCTACCAGTTTTTTCTACTTATATGAACTTAATCCTTACGTTGAGTAAATTTTCATTTTTGTCTTTGTTTTTCCGCTAGGGGGCGCTTTGTATAAAATCATAAAAAGAGGAGTAACTCTGTTATTTGGGGTCCGATTCAAATGCGGTTTTTTGCATTATGTTCACTGATAATAGCCTAATAAAATATGATAGATTTCAATGATTGGCGTACATAAATCCTTTGAGCTACGGAAGGTTGAAAGTTCAAACCTTACAAAAAATGGTGAAAATGAGTGTAGGTCTACGAAAAACCTATCCAGTTTTTTCAGAGATGAGATAGAAGAGTTCTTTTTGTTGCATATGATTTGCAAGACATATACGCACAAAATATATGGGTTGGCGATTTTGAAAAATGCATTGTTTGTCTTCTAGAAACGGTCAAACTTTACTAAATTTTGGGACAAATTAACATTTCTTGAACACATTTGTGTTGCTCCTGATTTTATTTTTTGTTCCTTTTCCATGAAATTTTCACACTTTATGTAGTTTAATGTTCTGAATGTTCCAGAGAAAATTTTTTTAAAAAATATTGCAAAGGTCAAGGTCATATCATGATTATTGGATTTTTAAACGGCCTCAAATAGCTCAAAAACTAAAAATATTTCATTGTTATCATGTGCGGATAAGATTTAGGTCTTGAAGAGACCTTTCAAATGATGTTTAGTTTTTGAAGATCGGGCTTGATTTGGTCATTTTATGGCAGTTCAAAGTTTATCCTCTTTGGAAAAATTGTAAATTTGTTTTCAAAGTTTGAATTTAGTTATTTTTTTTGTGTGATTATCCTGAAGTTTAAAATCTTATAATTCAAATAAAATAATCTTGATCAAAATCGGTTGTGAAATGTAGTATCTATGACATGACAAATTTAATGGTTTCTGGAGAAAAAAAAGCTTCTTATCCTGACGAGGATTACATGTATATGCAAGCTAAAGAGGCAGACTGTCTTATCTCAAGTAGAATGAGTACCGCTGATCAATTATGTAGGTCAGCCTTTGGAGATTGGTAGCTATGTTTAAAAGCAGACTGACTTATCTTAGCCACCAATGCAGTACACTGTTATTGAAGCGAATAAATCACTATAAGTTTCTGCTCTCATCCTTACCTCTCTATCTGTCTGTCTGTCTCTCTCTCTCACATAGATTTAATTGGGCATAATGAAAAATATAGCTATGAAAATCTCAACATTAATGTTTTTATGCTAGAGTCAGTTTTGCAAACAATAAGTAATGTGTACCTTTGCATATACCTTTCTACACAAGTTTTTAAAAGTGTATATATGATTGTAAGGTTATTTGATTTCTGAATACATTTTACGAATTTTATGAATTTCATATATAATAACTTTATTATGTGTATATACAGTGCGGCTTGTGTGCAAGTCGGCACACGGAACGCACGTTACACGGACACGGAACGACGTTGCACGGACACGGAACGCACGGTACACGGTGCGCGCACGTTACACGTTTGGTTCATATACACGATACGATCCATGCACGATACTAACGCTGCCAGTTTATTCGGTTAACTTGGTTTTCGTGCATTGACTTCTTTACGCGTCATTTAAAGGAGAAAGCTAAATGATCACTCATTATTGGGAGACAGACAAAACAACCATCCACTGATGATTTTACAAGACGTATAAAAAATCAATGAGTGTGGTTAGAGCGTCAGTTTTACTTTCTCTCTCTCTCCCCCCCCCCCCCCCCCCCCTCTCTCTGTCATAGATGTAACATATAAATCACAATACACCACTACAGCATAGTTATAATACTGCTGTAATCAATTGATTAGGTAGAAAATACTTAAAAAATAGGATTTCAAATTAAAAAGTCAGTTGTATTGAAATCATTCAGTATTGTATTGAAAACGAGGACACTTTACGTAATCATAACAATAAAGTTGATAAACTACAGGCTAGATTCACGCGTATATAGCACCTTGGAAGATAGAATTTTCAATATTAAGGGATTTTAATTATAAACATTGCATAAGTCTTACATAGGTTGGAAACATTAGCATTACAGGCAAAAAAAATCATCATGTGATGTACAGGTAATCAGCTAAGTAAGCTTTTAAATCAACCTAAATTTAAGTGTGAGATTAAAAAAAAGAGAGAAACAGACAGGGAGAGAGACAGTGAAGTACCATGAGAATTAATCGAATACTGCACTGATACATAGATAGCATAGTGTAATAAACAATAACTGATGCTAGTCTAATAACAGAGTATCATGTTCGTGTAGAAAAAATGTGGTACCGGGTGACTCATGAAAGCAAATCAAAACAACTGTGTTACGGATTTTTACAAAGTATTAAAGTTTCAATGGAGAAAGATTATATAGATATGGCATGGTTTCTTCTATAAAATGATTGTCATGTTATATATACTAATGACAACATGCTTATAGGTGATTTGACCAACCAGTAACACACATCCTTATATACACATGATCTAGGATAGGAAACGGATATGAAGTAAGTTTATAATATTGTATTCTTATTGGGCACCAAATTGCACCAAATCAAAAAAACATGATTTGGTGATGTAATATTGGTAAAAATTTGATCTTTTTTGGTTACATTTTCTTTTGCTTCAAATTGTGATGTATAAAGAAAAGTATTCGACTTGTGCTTCTTGTATACTTCAATGGTGGATTATTTTAGACATTTCGTGTGTTCGTGTCTTCATTCCGAAAGGCAAAAGGCGAAATAACAAAAACATGCCATAATGTCGTTATTTTACCTTTTGCCTTTCGGTGCAAAAACACGAAAACACAAAATATTCCAGGCGAAATAATGAAATTTTAACAGGCAAAGCAAAAAAAAGTACCCTAATTGAATAAAAACTTTCCTCTTTCAATGTTTCATGTTTGCAGGTAGAAACCATTTCATTTTGGCGCCCTTTAGTTGTCGTGTTCTTGTGTTCGCACCCTAAACCTGAAAGGCGAAGACACGACACTGTAGCAGATTTCGTGTTGTCGTGTTTTTGCGCATCAATAGGAAAAGTCGAAATAATAAGATAGCACTATGGTTTCGCCCTCCGGTTTCTATTTGTATATATGATCAGGGGACTGTGGTGGCTGATTTCTGCCATTTCGCCTGAAAGGCGAAATAACGAAAATGCCACAATGTCTTTATTTTGCCTTTCGGGGCAAGGACACGACAACACGAAACATGTCAAGCGAAATATACATTTTTTAAAGGCGAAAGGACAAAATGTTTCGTCTTTGAATGCTTTGAGTTTCTCCCTCCAGATTCTCATCCTATATAGGGTCACCAGTTTCCTGCTTTGTGCATATAGTCAGCAGTTTCCAGCATGTCTTACATAAGAACTTGCTTATATGATATATAAATTGAACTTTTCCATACTAATTTTTTTAGTATTACATTTTCATATAATTATTTACTCTATGTTCTTTATGTCAGCAGATTCTTCAGTGATTAACTTAATAAAAAGATATAAAATGTAGGTAATCTTATTAAGTTTTCTTCCTTATTTTAGTGACAGTGAAACCTATAGTCCCCTCCGGCTTTGCCGGTAGGGGACTAATAAAACAGCTTGTTGACTGGTATTCATATATTTTTTTCTGAGGTAGATACTGATGAAGAGAATCTAAAAAAGAAATCATATCCTTGATAAAAAAAAATGAATTGCTCAAATACATAAAAGAATCAGACTATGTTTCATTATTTGCAAATACAGCCAATACAGCAAAATACAGCCAGAAAACCCTCCAAATGCCATATTTAATGTAAATTTCAAATTTTCTTGGGGAGATCCAACCCAAATCCCCTTGCAGAGGGGTTCCCCCCTCCCGCACCTACCCCCTTCTCGTCGCTCAGCGACTCGAAGTGCCCTTCTGAGGTACTAGCACCCTGCCCCTTTCAAATCCTAGCTGGAACACTGTTAAGTATAACCACGGATGGCAAAACCAGAAGTGTTGTCATTTTGTTCCTTCAACTTTTTGTTAGTCGAAACACTACAACAGAAATCTGCTATAACGTGTGTCTGATGTTTATAACCCAGGACATGAAACATTCAAAGATGAAACTTTTCTTTCCTTCACCTATTAAAATTTTGTTATTTTGCCAGGCATATGTTGTGTCTTTGACCCAAAAAGCAAAAGGCGAAATAATGACAATATGGCATCTTTTCATTCTTTCGCCTATTAGGGTCAAGATACAATATAAGACAGATAAATGGTTCTGACATAAAAGGTTTCGTACTGCTAACAAGAAACATTCAAAGACGATACTTTTTTTCATTCGCCTGTTAAAATTTTGTTATTTTGCCTGGCATATTTCATTTCTTCACAACGACAATATGGCATGTTTTCGTAATTTCACCTTTCGCCTTTCAGAGTGAAGACAAGAACACACGAAACTGCAGAAATCCTAATTTACTGCATTTCTAAAAACTAAAATGTAATATGTAAATAAATTTGTTAATCGTTTTGCTGCTATTGGAGATTTTGCTTAATATCATTTTTGTGTAGCCTGACTATAGTATAGGGGTTACTTTGTTCGCGGCGCGGTGGCGGCGCGTCCCTTCTGCTTGTCCGAGCATAACTCTACCTTGTCTTCATATGTATGTTCCTTGCAATGAGCCAAGTGCAGTGCGCAAGAACCATAACTCTACCTTGTGCACTTTTTGAGTTATTCCCCTTTGATAGAATTTCTTGTCCGGAGCATAACTTTGTCACAATAAGTTTGAATGACTTGAAACTTCATATGTATGTTCCTTGCAATGACGCCAAGTGCAGTGCGCAAGAACCATAACTCTACCTTGTGCACTTTTTGAGTTATTCCCCTTTGATAGAATTTCTTGTCCGGAGCATAACTTTGTCACAATAAGTTTGAATGACTTGAAACTTCATATGTATGTTCCTTGCAATGACGCCAAGTGCAGTGCACAAGAACTATAACTCTACCTTGTGCACTTTTTGTGTTATTCCCCTTTGATAGAATTTCATGTCCGGAGCATAACTTTGTCACCATAAGTTTGAATGACTTGAAACTTCATATGTATGTTCCTTGCAATTATACGGAGTGCAGTGCGCAAGAACCATAACTCTACCTTGTGCACTTTTTGAGTTATTCCCCTTTGATAGAATTTCTTGTCCGGAGCATAACTTTGTCACAATAAATTTGAATGACTTGAAACTTCATATGTATGTTCCTTTAATGATGCAATGTGCAGTGCGTATGAACCATAACTCTACCTTGTGCACTTTTTGAGTTATTTCCCTTTGATAGAATTTCTTGTCCAAAGCATAACTTTGTCACCATAAGTTTGAATGACTTGAAACTTCATATGTATGTTCCTTGCAGTGACGCGGTGTGTGCGCATGAACCATAACTCTTCCTTGTGCACTTTTTGTGTTATTCCCCTTTGATAGTATTTTTTGTCCGGAGCATAACTTTGTCACCATAAGTTTGAATGACTTGAAACTTCATATGTATGTTCCTTGCAATGACAAGGAGTGCAGTGCGCAAGAATCATAACTGTACCTTGTGCACTTTTTGAGTTATTCCCCTTTGATAGAATTTCTTGTCCGGAGGGTAACTTTGTGACAATAAATTTGAATGACTTGAAACTTCACATGTATGTTCCTTTCAATGACGCAAAGTGCAGTGCATAAGAACCATAACTCTACCTTGTGCACTTTTTTTAGTTATTTCCCTTTGATAGAATTTCTTGTCCGAAGCATAACTTTGTCACCATAAGTTTGAATGACTTGAAACTTCATTTGTATGTTCCTTGCAATGACGCGAAGTGCAGTGCGCAAGGACCATATGTCTACCTTGTGCACTTTTTGTGTTATTCCCCTTTGATATAATTATCCCTAGGGGGCGTTTTGTAAAAGTCACTAGAGGCTAATAACTCTGTTATTTGAGGTCTGATTCAATTACGGTTTTTTGCGTTGTGTTGCTTGTCATAAGCCTAATCAAATATGATACATTTCAATTTCTATTGTTTAAAAATGTGATTGAATTGCGAAAACCGATGATATCGCAATTCTGATTGCGATTCTAGTTAGGTTTTCGCACCTCGCAGTGCGAAAACCTATTGTTCTTCTTCTGTTTTATTTTTAGGTTTTCGCATCGCTTGCGAAAACCTATTGTTCTTCTTCTGTTTTATTTTTTTTATTATTATTTTTCTAACCTTTTTTTGTGAACGGCATATCACCATGATAGAAAAAAGTCACATTTCTGATTTTTTTACCACTTTTGTCCTATGATCTGAATTTGATCCTAACGTTGAGAAAATTTTCATTTTTGTCTTAGTTTTGCCGCTAGGGGGCGTTTTGTAAAAGTTACTAAGTGCTAATAACTCTGTTATTTGAGGTCCGATTCAAATGCGGTTTTTTGCATTGTGTTCCATGTTACAAACTTAATAAAATATGATAGTTCTAAAAAAATTGCGTATATAAAACTTTCGTGCTACAGGAGGTTGAAAGTTCGAATCTCGAAAAAACGGTGAAATGAGGGTGGGTCTACGAAAAAAGTCCCCATTTTATTCAGAGATGAGAGAGCGGAATTTTGTTTGTTGCATATGATTTGCAAGACATATACGCACAAAATATATGGTGTGGCAATTTTGAGAAATGCATGGTTTGTCCACAGTACGCGGTCAAACATAACCAATATTTTCGAAAAATCAACATTTTAAAAGCATGACTTTTAAGGTTATTTGCAGCTCCTGATTTTATTTTTTATTCAATCTTCATCATTTTTTCACTGTTAATGCATTTTTATAAAACAAATAAAATCATAGAAAAAAAATCACCATAATATGCAAAGGTCAAGGTCATATACCAATTATTATTATTTATATCGGCATAAAATAGCTCCAAATCTAAAAATATTTTATAGAAAGTATATGAACAAAAGTTTTAGTCTGTGAAGAGATTTTTCCATTAATGTTTAGTTTTTGAAGATCGGACTTCATTTAATCAAATGACCACAGTCCAAAATTTGATCCTCTTATCAAACAATTGTAAATCCATATGTTTCCTCTTTTTTGCTGCTCCTGACTTTATTTTTTGTTCAATCTTCATCGTTATTTCACTGTTTATGCATTTTTATAAAACAAATAAATTCATAGAAAAAAAATCAAGCATTATATGCAAAGGTCAAGGTCATATACCAATTATTATTATTTTTATCGGCACAAAATAGCTCCAAATCTAAAAATATTTAATAGAAAGTATATGAACAAAAGTTTTAGTCTATGAAGAGATCTTTCCATTGGTGTTTAGTTTTTGAAGATC
The DNA here is from genome assembly GCA_021229015.1 of Solen grandis. Classification (NCBI taxonomy): domain Eukaryota; kingdom Metazoa; phylum Mollusca; class Bivalvia; order Adapedonta; family Solenidae; genus Solen; species Solen grandis. Next base: position 74,755,834 of record CM037781.1, on the reverse strand, counting down.
GGACTTCATTTGATCAAATGACCACAGTCCAAAGTTTGATCCTCTTATCAAACATTTGTATATCCATATGTTTCCTCTTTTTTGCTGCTCCTGACTTTACTTTTTTTTCAATCTTCATCATTATTTCACTGTTTGTCCATTTTTATAAAACAAATAAATTCATAGAAAAAAAAATCAAGCATAATATGCAAAGGTCAAGGTCATATACCAATTATTATTATTATTATCGGCATAAAATAGCTCCAAATCTAAAAATATTTTATAGAAAGTACATGGACAAAAGTTTTAGTCTGTGAAGAGATCTTTCCATTGGTGTTTAGTTTTTGAAGATCGGACTTCATTTGATCAAATGACAACAGTCCAAAATTTGATCCTCTTATCAAACAATTGTATATCCATATGTTTCCTTCTTTTTTGCTGCTCCTGACTTTATTTTTTGTTCAATCTTCATCATATTTTCACTGTTTATGCATTTAAATAATACAAACAAACTCATAGTAAATAACGATGAAAATATGCAACGGTCAAGGTCATAATACCGATTATTTTTATTTTTATCGGCACAAAACAGCTTAAATCTAAAATTTTTTAAAAATATATAACAAATGTTTGAGTTTGTGAAGAGATCTTTCCATTGCTGTTTAGTTTTTGAAGATCGGGGTTGAATTGGTTGAGTTATGATAGAAAGGCGAAAAGTGTACTTTTAACGAAATTGAAACGCTGTAGTTTCATGAACTTTGAGTCAAAAATTATGATTTCTTCAGCATTAACACACTGAAAAGTGAAGTGATGTATACTGCAAGGAATACTTGTTTGGTCACGTGATTATGATTTCATACATATTTAAGCAGAAATTATTAAAACATTCATATAAAATCGACAAGTTGATGTTTGAAGTTGAAATTTGCAAGAATGCCGTAGACTACAATGTGCAAAAAGTCCTGAAAAATTCAAGTGATTCTGTCAACAAACATGGCAGATATTCATGTTTTTCGGATAAGGGCTTGTATACGAAAATCTAGCAATTTGAAGTAAGGGAAGAATGCAGTTATTGGGTTGGTTACCCACGATCCGGACGTTTCTACGCAGGAAAGAGTGCCCGTGTTGAAAGGTGAATTGCGATGCGTATTTGAGAGAATGAGGTGCATTTTAGGATGCAATGGTGTACACCAGGACCGATAAGCACATTGCCTTAGTTATAACGGCTTTCTTCAAACTTTTATTAGGGCTTTCAGCCTCAAGTAGAATTATTAGGTTTTCGCATCGCAGTGCGAAAACCTATTGTTCTTCTTCTGTTTTATTTTTTAGGTTTTCGCATCGCTTGCGAAAACCTATTGTTCTTCTTCTGTTTTATTTTTTTAGGTTTTCGCATCGCTTGCGAAAACCTATTGTTCTTCTTCTGTTTTATTTTTTTTTTTTTAGGTTTTCGCATCGCTTGCGAAAACCTATTGTTCTTCTTCTGTTTTTTTTTTTGGGGGGGGGGGGGGTTTTGCACGCAGTGCGAAAACCCTTTGTTCTTGTTCTGTTTCTTTTTAGGTTTTCGCACCTCGCAGTGCGAAAACCTATTGTTCTTCTTCTGTTTTATTTTTTTTTTTTATTATTTTTCTAACCTTTTTTTGTGAACGGCATATCACCATGATAGAAAAAAGTCACATGTATGAAATTTTAATCAGTTATTACAACGTATTTGAACTTGATCCTAACGTTGAGAAAATTTTCATTTATGTCTTACTTTTCCCGCCAGGGGGCGTTTTGCATGAAATTTATTAATGGCTAATAACTCACTTATTTGAGGTCCGATTCAAATGCGGTTTTTTGCATTCTGTTCCTTGTTGATAGCCAAATAAAATATGATAGGTTTCGAGGGTACGTGTCGCTGAAAGTATTTGAGCTACAGAAGGTTGAAAGTTCGAACCTCGCAAAAAACTGTGCAAATGAGGGTAGGTCTACGAAAAACCTATCCATTTTTCTTAGAGATCAGATAGAAGAATTCTGTTTGCTGCAAATGATTTGCAAGACATATACGCACAAAATATATGGGGTGGCGAATTTAAGAAATGTATGGTTTTTCCTCTGCAAATGGTCAAACTTCACTAAATTTTAGGAAAAGTTAAAGTTTCAAAAACATGTTTTTTATCGCTTCTGACTTTATTTTTTGTTAATTCTTCATGATATTTTCACATGTAATGTATTGTTATGTTTGAAAGGGACTCACAATTAAAAATTTAAAAAATAATTGAAAAGGTCAAGGTCATATTACGATTATTGTGTTTTTATTCGGCCCCAAATAGCTCAAAAACTAAAAATATTTCATTGAGAGTATATGAACAAAAGTTTTAGTTCTTTAAGAGTTCTTTCCAGTGATGTTTAGTTTTTGAAGATCGGACTTGATTTGGTCATATTACGGCAGTCCAAAGTTTGATCCTTTTTTGGAATAATTGTAAATCAGTTTTTATGCTTCAAATTGTGATATATAAGAAATAGAATGTTCGACTAGTGCGACTTGCGTACTTGATTGAACTATTTGCTGCATTGCTAGGTACCTAATGGTAAAATTTTAATCAATTTTGTTTCTCATTTTGCCGCTAGGGGGCGCTTAGCTTGAAAGCACTCTTCTACTTATAACTCAAAAGTTAAAGCCTGATCCAAATGCGGTTTATTGCATTATGTTTCTTGTTGATAGCCTAATAAAATATGATAGTTTCTAGGTATGAGTGGCTGAAACTTTTTGAGCTAGCAACGGAAGGTTGAAAATTCGAACCTCGCAAAAAACTGTGCAGATGAGGGTATGTGTACGAAAAACCTATCCGTTTTTGTTAGACATCAGATAGAAGAATTCTGTTTGCTGCAAATGATTTGCAAGACATATACGCACAAAATATATGGGGTAGCGAATTTAATAAATGCATGGTTTGTCCTCTAGAAACGGTCAAACTTCATTAAATTTTAGGAAAAATTAAAATTTCGAAAAGATGTTTTTTGTCGCTCCTGACTTTATTTTTAGTTCATTCTTCATGATATTTTCACAAGTTATGTATTGTTATGTTTGAAAGGGCCTCACAATTAAAAAGTTAAAATGAAATTTCAAAGGTCAAGGTCATATTACGATAATTGTGTTTTTATTCGGCTCCAAATAGCTCCAAAACAAAAAATATTTTATTGAAAGTATATGAAGTTTTAGTTCTTGAATAGCCCTTTCCAGTGATGTTTAGTTTTTGAAGATCGGACTTGATTTGGTCATTTTACGGCAGTCCAAAGTTTGATCCTATTTAGAACAATTGTAAATCAGTTTTTATGCTTCAAATTGTGATATATAAGGAATAGAATGTTCGACTAGTGCGACTTGTATGCTTCATTGAACCATTTGCTGCATTTCTAGGTACCTAATAGTAAAATTTTACTCAATTTTGTTTCTCATTTTGCTGCTAGGGGGCGCTTGGCTTGAAATCACCCTTTATTACTAAAATAATTAAAGTCTGATTTTTATGCAATTTTTTGCATTCTGTTCCTTGGTGAGATCAATTTGAAACAACACTAAAATATTTATGCGATATTTCATGAAAATGATAGTAATTCAATGCAACATTAGTTCGTTATAATGTTAAGTGGCATATCGCATTGTCGTGTGTCATTTTATACTGTTGTGTGTCGTTTGCAATTGTTGTTTATCGAGTACAATTGTCGTATGTCACCCTCATAAAGCAACACACACATATAATGTTTCAGTAACCGAAGTCTGTAAAAAAGTTTTCAAGTTAGCGACTACATTACAGACAGGTAATACTTAAAAGTATTCTTCTTGGTAAAAAGTCTGCTTAAACATTGCGACAAAAATGTTTGAAAGATCATTGTATTCAACAGTATTCAAAAAGCCATTGAACGAAGAAATATGTATTTCGAAACATGTGACTCGTGAACTGAATGGAATTGCTTTTGCGAAAACCGATGATATCGCAATAGCGATTCTAGTTAGGTTTTCGCATCGCTTGCGAAAACCTATTGTTCTTCTTCTGTTTTATTTTTAGGTTTTCGCATCGCTTGCGAAAACCTATTGTTCTTCTTCTGTTTTATTTTTTTTTTTTTTTTTTTTTTTTTTATATCAACAAGATAGGAAATAGTCACAGTTCTGATTTTTTTACCAGTTTTGTCCTAGGATCTGAATTTGATCCTAACGTCGAGAAAATTTTCATTTTTGTCTTAATTTTGCCGCTAGGGGGCGTTTTGTAAAAGTGACTAAGGGCTAATAACTCTGTTATTTGAAGTCCGATTGAAATGCGGTTTTTTGCATTGCGTTCCTTGTCAGTTACTTAATAAAATATGATAGTTTTCAAAAAGTTGCGTATATATAACTTTCGTGCTACAGGAGGTTGAATGTTCGAATCTCGAAAAAACTGTGAAATGAGGGTAGGTCTGCGAAAAATTTATCCACGTCTTTCAGGAATGAGATAGGAGAATTTTGTTTGTTGCATATGATTCGCAAGATATATACGCACAAAATATATAGTGTGGCGATTTTGAGGAATGCATGGTTTGTCCACAGTACGTGGTCAAACATAACCAATATTTTCGAAAAATCATCATTTTAAAAGCATGACTTTAAAATCATTTGAAGCTCCCGACTTTATTTTTTTGTTCAATCTTCATGAAATTTTCACATGTAATGTATAACTATGTCTTTAAGTTTTATTATAAAAAATTTAAAATTGTATTGTAAAGGTCAAGGTCATATTAGGTTTATTGTATATCTATTCGGCTTGAAATAGCTCAAAACCTAAAAACAATTCATAAACAATATATGAACAAAATATTTATTTTTAAAAGAGTTCTTTCCAATGATGTTTAGATTTTGAAGATTGAACTTGATTTGGTTATTTTATGGCATTCTGAAGTGTGATCCTTTCAAAAATCATTGTATTAAAGCATTACTTAAATCATTTGCAGCTCCTGACTTTATTTTTTGTTCAATCTTCATGAAATTTTCACATGTTATGTATGACTATGTCATTAAATTTCATATAATAAAAAAGTTTAAAATGTATTGTAAAGGTCAAGGTCATATTAGGATTATTGTATATCTATTTGGCTTGAAATAGCTTAAAACCTAAAAACAATTCATAAACAATATATGAACAAAATATTTAGTTTTAAAAGAGTTCTTTTAATGATGTTTAGATTTTGAAGATCGGCCTTGATTTGGTCATTTTATGGCAGTCTGAAGTTTGATTCTTTCAGGAATCATTGTATTAAAGCATGACTTTTAAATCATTTGCAGCTCCTGACTTTATTTTTTGTTCAATCTGCATGAAATTTTCACATATAATGTATAACATTGTCTTTAAAGTTCATATAATAAAAAACTTAAATATTAATCGTAAATGTCAAGGTCATATTAGGATTAGTGTATATCTATTCGGCTTGAAATAGCTCAAAACCTAAAAACAATTCATAAACGATATATGAACAAAACATTTATTTTTATAAGAGTTCTTTCCAATGATGTTTAGATTTTGAAGATTGGACTTGATTTGGTTATTTTATGGCATTCTGAAGTTTGATCCTTTCAAAAATCATTGTATTAAAGCATTACTTAAATCATTTGCAGCTGACAGGTAATACTCAAAAATATTCTTTTGGGTAAAAATTTTGTTTAAACATTGCGACAAAATTGTTTGAAAGATCGCTGTTAACAGTATCAACAAGCCATTGAACGAAGATATGTTTTTCGGATCATGCGACTCGTGAACTGAATATAAGTGCTTTCGCGAAAACCGATGATATCGCAATAGCGATTCTAGTTAGGTTTTCGCACCTCGCAGTGCGAAAACCTATTGTTCTTCTTCTGTTTTATTTTTTAGGTTTTCGCCTCTGCAGGGCGAAAACCTATTGTTCTTCTTCTGTTTTATTTTTTTTATTATTATTTTTCTAACCTTTTTTTGTGAACGGCATATCACCATGATAGAAAAAAGTCACATTTCTGATTTTTTTACCAGTTTTGTCCTATGATCTGAATTTGATCCTCACGTTGAGAAAATTTTCATTTTTGTCTTAGTTTTGCCGCTAGGTGGCGTTTTTTAAAAATGACTAAGGGCTAATAACTCTGTTATTTGAGGTCCGATTCAAATGCGGTTTTTTGCATTGTGTTCCTTGTCAGAAACTTAATAAAATATGATACGTTTCAATTATTTCCGTATATAAAACTTTCGTGCTACAGGAGGTTGAACGTTCGAATCTCGAAAAAACGATGAAATAAAGGTAGGTCTACGAAAAAAGTCCCCATTTTTTTCAGAGATGAGATAGGAGAATTTTGTTTGTTGCATATGATTCGCAAGACATATACGCACAAAATATATGGTGTGGCGATTTTGAGAAATGCATGGTTTGTCCGCAGTACGCGGTCAAACATAACCAATATTTTCGAAAAATCAACATTTTAAAAGCACGACTTTTAAGGTTATTTGCAGTTCCTGACTTTATTTTTATTCAATCTTCATCATTTTTTCACTGTTAATGCAGTTTTATAAAACAAATAAATTCATAGAAAAAAATATCACGCATAATATGCAAAGGTCAAGGTCATATACCAATAAGTATTATTTATATCGGCATAAAATAGCTCCAAATCTAAAAATATTTTATAGAAAGTATATGAACAAAAGTTTTAGTCTGTGAAGAGATCTTTCCATTGGTGTTTAGTTTTTGAAGATCGGACTTCATTTGATCAAATGACCACAGTCCGAAGTTTGATCCTCTTATCAAACAGTTGTATATCCATATGTTTCCTCTTTTTTGCTGCTCCTGACTTTATTTTTTGTTCAATCTTCATCATTATTTCACTGTTTATGCATTTTTATAAAACAAATAAAATCATAGAAAAAAAATCAAGCATAATATGCAAAGGTCAAGGTCATATACCAATTAGTTTTATTCTTATCGGCATAAAATAGCTTCAAATCTAAAAATATTTTATAGAAAGTATATGAACAAAAGTTTTAGTCTGTGAAGAGGTCTTTCCATTGGTGTTTAGTTTTTGAAGATCGGACTTCATTTGATCAAATGACCACAGTCCAAAGTTTGATCCTCTTATCAAACAATTGTATATCCATATGTTTCCTCTTTTTTGCTGCTCCTGACTTTATTTTTTGTTGAATCTTCATCATTATTTCACTGTTTATGCATTTTTATAAAACAAATAAAATCATAGAAAGAAAATCAAGCATACTATGCAAAGGTCAAGGTCATATACCAATTACTATTATTTATATCGGCATAAAATAGCTCCAAATCTAAAAATAGTTTATAGAAAGTATATGAACAAAAGTTTTAGTCTGTGAAGAGATCTTTCCATTGGTGTTTAGTTTTTGAAGATCGGACTTCATTTGATCAAATGACCACAGTCCAAATTTTTGATCCTCTTATCAAACAATTGTATATCCATATGTTTCCTCTTTTTTGCTGCTCCTGACTTTATTTTTTGTTCAATCTTCATCATTTTTTCACTGTTTATGCATTTTTATAAAAGAAATAAAATCATTAAAAAATCAAGCATAATATGCAAAGGTCAAGGTCATATACCAATTATTGTTATTTTTATTGGCACAAAATAGCTCCAAATCTAAAAATATTTAAAAAAAATTATGTGAACAAAAGTTTTAGTTTGTGAAGAGATCTTTCCATTGGTGTTTAGTTTTTGAAGATCGGACTTCATTTAATCAAATTACCACAGTCCAAAGTTTAATCCTTTTATCAAACAATTGTAAATCCGAATGTTTCCTCTTTTTTGCAGCACTGACTTTTTTTTGTTCATTCTTATCATTTTTTCACTGTTTATGCATTTAAATAATGCAAATAAACTCATAGTAAATAACGATGAAAATATGCAATGGTCAAGGTCATAATACCGATTATTGTTATTTTTAATGGCACATAATAGCTTCAAATCTAAAAATGTTTTATAGAAAGTATATGAACAAAAGTTTTAGTTTGTGAAGAGATCTTTCCATTGGTGTTTAGTTTTTGAAGATCGGACTTCATTAGATCAAATTACAACAGTCCAAAATTTGATCCTTTATCAAAAAATCTTAAATCAGTATGTTACCTCAAAAGTTTATTTCAGGTGGCATATTTCGTAATTTCGTGTCTTTGTCCAAAGTCAAAATAACAACAATATGGTACGTTTTCTTTCTTTCGCCTTTTTTGGCCAAGACATAAAGACACATGATTGCGTTATTTCCCCTTTCACCTTTAAGGGCTAGTACACGAAAATAAGAAATTGCAGATATCAGCCATCCTAATTTACTGCATTTCTAAGACCTAAATTGCAATATGTAAATCAATTTTGTTTATCATATTTCGCTATGGGGCACTTTGCTTGATATCTGAGAAGAAAGTCCGTAGAGCTAATGTCAAATCCCCGGCGTCATTTTCGTCGTTGTCGTCCGTGAACAAACCTTTAACCTGGCTTATATCGTTTATATTCTAAGAAATAGAGCTTAGATATTTTACATGTAGACAGCCCAATTCAAGATCTATCATTTGGAACTATGACTTTTGGCTTGTCACCTTCACCTTGGAGTTTGACCTACTTTTCAAAAACTTAAATCTTTGACAAAAAATGCTGTTACGGCAAGCTATGTTGTCTTCTGACCACTCTTGTTGTTATAACTAAGAAAGTTGATATTCTTGTTGAAAGCCTGATAAATTTGATAAATCTAAGGACCAAAAACCTGAATTTTTCTACTGGCTATAGAAGGTTGAATGTTCGAACCTTGCATAGACTTTGCAGACTTGTGTGGGTATATGAAAAACATTTCTTTTGCAATCATATTCAAACTTTGTAACAAGTTTTGTACCGAAGTCCGATTAAAGCTTATATCTTTGAATAAATCACAGATTATGCACCTTTTTACATAAAAGCAGCAATTTTGTACTCTTAAGTATCAACACACGTATAGAAATTCATTTGCTTTTGTAATACAATTCGTGAATTGCAATGTTTGAAAAGAATGAGATTGAATTGCGAAAACCGATGATATCGCAATTGCGATTCTAGTTTTATTATTATTTTTCTAACCTTTTTTTGTGAACGGCATATCACCATGATAGAAAAAAGTCACATTTCTGATTTTTTACCAGTTTTGTCCTATAATCTGAATTTGATCCTAACGTTGAGAAAATTTTCATTTTTGTCTTAGTTTTGCCGCTAGGTGGCGTTTTGTAAAAATGACTAAGGGCTAATAACTCTGTTATTTGAGGTCCGATTCAAATGCGGTTTTTTGCATTGTGTTCCTTGTCAGAAACCTAATAAAATATGATACGTTTCAATTATTTGCGTATATAAAACTTTCGTGCTACAGGAGGTTGAAAGTTCGAATCTCGAAAAAACGATGAAATAAAGGTAGGTCTACGAAAAAAGTCCCCATTTTTTTCAGAGATGAGATAGGAGAATTTTGTTTGTTGCATGTGATTCGCAAGACATATACGCACAAAATATATGGTGTGGCGATTTTGAGAAATGCATGGTTTGTCCACAGTATGCGGTCAAACTTTACCAATATTTTTGAAAAATCAACATTTTCAAAGCATGACTTTTACGGTTATTTGCAGCTCCTGACTTTATTTTTTATTCAATCTTCATCATTATTTCACTGTTTATGCATTTTTATAAAACAAATAAAATCATAGAAAAAAGCAAGCATAATATGTCAAGGTCATATACCAATTATTGTCATTTTTATTTGCACAAAAAAGCCCCAAATCTAAAACGATCTAATATGATACGTTTCAATTTCTGTTGCTTAAAAAAGTGATTGAATTGCGAAAACCGATGATATCGCAATTCTGATTGCGATTCTAGTTAGGTTTTCGCATCGCTTGCGAAAACCTATTGTTCTTCTTCTGTTTTTTTTTTTTTTTTTTAGGTTTTCGCACCTCGCAGTGCGAAAACCTATTGTTCTTCTTCTGTTTTATTTTTTTTTTTTTTTTTATTATTTTTCTAACCTTTTTTTGTGAACGGCATATCACCATGATAGAAAAAAGTCACATGTATGAAAATTTTATCAGTTATTACCACGTATTTGAAAATGATCCTAACGTTGAGAAAATTTTCATTTATGTCTTACTTTTCCCGCCAGGGGGCGTTTTGCATGAAATTTATTAATGGCTAATAACTCACTTATTTGAGGTCCGATTCAAATGCGGTTTTTTGCATTCTGTTCCTTGTTGATAGCCAAATAAAATATGATAGGTTTCGAGGGTACGTGTCGCTGAAAGTATTTGACCTACAGAAGGTTGAAAGTTCGAACCTCTCAAAAAACTGTGCAAATGAGGGTAGGTCTACGAAAAACCTATCCATTTTTGTTAGAGATCAGATAGAAGAATTCTGTTTGCTGCAAATGATTTGCAAGACATATACGCACAAAATATATGGGGTGGCGAATTTAAGAAATGTATGGTTTGTCCTCTGGAAACGGTCAAACTTCACTAAATTTTAGGAAAAGTTAAAGTTTCAAAAACAGGTTTTTTATCGCTTCTGACTTTATTTTTAGTTCATTCTTCATGATATTTTCACAAGTTATGTATTGTTATGTCTGAAAGGGGATCACAATTAAAAAGTTAAAAAATAAATGAAAAGGTCAAGGTCATATTACGATTATTGTGTTTTTATTCGGCCCCAAGTAGCTCAAAAACTAAAAATAATTCATTGAGAGTATATGTACAAAAGTTTTAGATCTTGAAGAGCCCTTTTCATTAATGTTTAGTTTTTGAAGATCGGACTTGATTTGGTCATATTACGGCAGTCCAAAGTTTGATCCTTTTTTGGAATAATTGTTATACCATTTTATGCTTAAAATTGTGATATATAAGAAATAGAAAGTTCGACTAGTGCGACTTGTATACTTTATTGAACTGTTTGCTGCATTGCTAGGTACCTAATGGTAAAATTTTAATCAATTTTGTTTCTCATTTTGCCGCTAGGGTGCGCTTTGCTTGAAATCACTCTTTTGCTTATAACTCAAAAAGTTGAAGCCTGATTCAAATGCGGTTTGTTGCATTATGTTCATTGTTGATAGCCTAATAAAATAGGATAAATTCAAGGTATGAGTGACTGAAAAGTTTGAGTTAGTAACGGAAGGTTGAGAGTTCGAACCTCGCAAAAAACTGTGCAGATGAGGGTAGGTCTACGAAAAACCTATCCATTTTTGTTAGACATCAGATAGAAGAATTCTGTTTGCTGCAAATTATTTACAAGACATATATGCAAAAAATATATGAGGTGGCGAAATTAATAAATGCATGGTTTGTCCTCTAGAAACGGTCAAACTTCACTAAATTTTAGGAAAAATTAAAATTTCATAAACATGTTTTTTGTCGCTCCTGACTTTATTTTTAGTTCATTCTTCATGATATTTTCACAAGTTATGTATTGTTATGTTTGAAAGGGCCTCACAATTAAAAAGTTTAAAAATGAATGAAAAGGTCAAGGTCATATTACGATTATTGTGTTTATATTCGGCCCCAAATAGCTCCAAAACTAAAAATATTTCAATGAGAGTATATAAACAAAAGTTTTAGTTCTTCAAGAGCTCTTTCCATTGAGGTTTAGTTTTTGAAGATCGGACTTGATTTGGTCATTTTACGGCAGTGCAAACTTTGATCCTTTTTTGGAATAGTTGTAAATCAGTTTTTATGCTTCAAATTGTGATATATAAGAAATAGAATGTTCGACTAGTGCGACTTGTATACTTGATTGAACTATTTGCTGCATTGCTAGGTACCTAATGGAAAAATTGTAATCTTTTTTTTTTCTTCTCATTTTGCCGCTAGGGGGCGCTTAGCTTGGAAGCACTCTTCTACTTATAACTCAAAAAGTTGAAGTCTGATCCAAATGCGGTTTGTTGCATTGTGTTCCTTGTTAATAGCCTAAAAAAAAAATGATAGTTTCTAGGTATGAGTGGTTGAAAAATTTTGAGCAAGTAACGGAAGGTTGAAAGTTCGAACCTCGCAAAAAAAAAAAAAATGTGCAGATTAGGGTAGGTCTACGAAAAACCTATCCATTTTTGTTAGACATCAAATAAAAGAATTCTGTTTACTGCAAATGATTTGAAAGACATATACGCACAAACTATATGGGGTGGCAAATTTAAGAAATGCATGGTTTGTCCTCTAGAAACGGTCAAACTTCACTAAATTTTAGGAAAAATTAAATTTTCAAAAACATATTTTTTGTCGCTCCTGACTTAATTTTTAGTTCATTCTTCATGATATTTTCACATTTTATGTATTGTTATGTTTGAAAGGGCCTCACGATTAAAAGGTTAAAAAATAAATGAAAAGGTCAAGGTCATATTACGATTATTGTGTTTTTATTCGGCCCCAAAGAGCTCCAAAACTACAAATATTTCATTGAAAGTATATGAACAAAAGTTTTAGTTCTTCAAGAGCTCTTTCCAGTGATGTTAAGTTTTTGAAGATCGGGGTTGAATTGGTTGAGTTATGGCAGAAAGGCGAAAAGTGTACTTTTAACGAAATTGAAACGCTGTAGTTTCATGAATTTTGAGTCAAAAATTATGATTTCTTCAGGATTAAGACACTGAAAAGTGAAGTGATGTATACTGCAAGGAATATTTGTTTGGTCACGTGATTATGACGTCATGCATATTTAAGCAAGAATTATTAAAAAAATCATATAAAATCGGCAAGTTGGCGTATGAAGTTGAAATTTGCAGGATTGCCGTAGCCTACGGTGTGCAAAAAGTCCTGAAAATTTCAGATGATTCCTTCAACAAACATGGCAGATATTCATGTTTTTCGGATAAGGGCTTGTACACGAAAATCTAGCAAGTTGAAGTAAGAAAAGAAGGCGGTTATTGGGTTGGTTACCCACGATCCGGACGTTCCTACGCAGGAAATAGTGCCCGTGTTGAAAGGTGAATTGCGATGCGTATTTGAGAGAATGAGGTGCATTTTAGGATGCAATTGTGTACACCAGGACCGATAAGCATATTGCCTTTGTCATTACGGCTTTCTCCAAACTTTTATTATTAGGTTTTCGCACCTCGCAGTGCGAAAACCTATTGTTCTTCTTCTGTTTTATTTTTTTTTTTTTTTAGGTTTTCGCATCGCTTGCGAAAACCTATTGTTCTTCTTCTGTTTTATTTTTTTTTTTTTTTTTTTTAGGTTTTCGCATCGCTGGGCGAAAACCTATTGTTCTTCTTCTGTTTTATTTTTTTTTTTTTAGGTTTTCGCACCTCGCAGTGCGAAACCTTCTTCTGTTTTATTTTTTTTATTATTATTTTTCTAACCTTTTTTTGTGAACGGCATATCACCATGATAGAAAAAAGTCACATTTCTGATTTTTTTACCAGTTTTGTCCTATAATTTGAATTTGATCCTAACGTTGAGAAAATGTTCATTTTTGTCTTAGTTTTGCCGCTAGGTGGCGTTTTGTAAAAATGACTAAGGGCTAATAACTCTGTTATTTGAGGTCCGATTCAAATGCGGTTTTTTGCATTGTGTTCCTTGTCAGAAACTTAATAAAATATGATACGTTTCAATTATTTGCGTATATAAAACTTTCGTGCTACAGGAGGTTGAAAGTTCGAATCTCGAAAAAACGATGATATAAAGGTAGGTCTACGAAAAAAGTCCCCATTTTTTTTAGAGATGAGATAGGAGAATTTTGTTTGTTGCATGTGATTTGCAAGACATATACGCACAAAATATATGGTGTGGCGATTTTGAGAAATGCATGGTTTGTCCACAGTACGCGGTCAAACATAACCAATATTTTCGAAAAATCAACATTTTAAAAGCATGACTTTTAAGGTTATTTGCAGCTCCTGACTTGATTTTTTGTTCAATCTTCATCATTTTTTCACTGTTAATGCATTTTTATAAAACAAATAAAATCATAGGAAAAAAATCACCCATAATATACAAAGGTCAAGGTCATATACCAATTATTATTATTTATATCGGCATAAAATAGCTCAAAATCTAAAAATATTTTATAGAAAGTATATGAACAAAAGTTTTAGTTTGTGAGGAGATCTTTCCATTGGTGTTTAGTTTTTGAAGATCGGACTTCATTTGATCAAATGACCACAGTCCAAAATTTGATCCTCTTATCAAACAATTGTATATCCATATGTTTCCTCTTTTTTGCTGCTCCTGACTTTATTTTTTGTTCAATCTTCATTATTATTTCACTGTTTATGCATTTTTATAAAACGAATAAATTCATTGAAAAAAATCAAGCATAATATGCAAAGGTCAAGGTCATATACTAATTATTATTATTTTTATCGGCATAAAATATCTCCAAATCTAAAAATATTTTATAGAAAGTATATGAACAAAAGTTTTAGTCTGTGAAAAGATCTTTCCATTAATGTTTAGTTTTTGAAGATCGGACTTGATTTGGTCATTTTACGGCAGTCCAAGTTTTGATCCTCTTTAGAACAATTGTAAATCAGTTTTTATGCTTCAAATTGTGATATATAAGGAATAGAATGTTTGACTAGTGCGACTTGTATACTTGATTGAACCATTTGCTGCATTGCTAGGTACCTAATAGTAAAATTTTATTCAGTTTTGGTTCTCATTTTGCCGCTTGGGGGCGATTAGCTTGAAATCACTATTAATAATTTTAAAAAAAATGAAGTCTGATTTTTATGCGATTTTTTTTGCATTCTGTTCTTCGGTGACATCAATTTGAAATGACACAAAAAAGATAATGCGATATTTCATAAACATGATAGTAATTCAATGCAACAGTTGTTCGTAATAGTGTTGACTGGCATATTGCATTGTCGTGTGTCATTTTATACTGTTGTTTGTCGTTTGCAATTGTTATTTATCGAATACAATTGTCATTTGTCTCCATCATAAAGTTAAACTCACATATAACATTGCAGTACCCGAAGTCCGTAAAAAATGTTTTCAAGTTTACGACTACATAACAGACAGGTAATACTCAAAAGTATTCTTCTTGGTAAAAAGTCTGATTATACATTGCGACAAAAATGTTTGAATGATCACTGTTAACAGTATTCAACAAGCCATTTAACGAAGAAATATGTTTTTCGAATCATGCATCTCATGAACTGAATGGAATTGCTTTCATGAAAACTGATGATATCGCGATTTCATAACTGACAGGTAATACTCAACAATACTCTCTTGGGTAAAAAGTCTGCTTAAACATTGCGACAGAAACGTTTCAAAGATCACTGTTAACAGTATCAACAAGCCATTGAACGAAGAAATATTTTTCGAATCATGCGACTCGTGAACTGAATGGAATTGCTTTCATGAAAACCGATGATATCGCGACTACATAACTGATAGGTAATACTCAAAAATCTTCTTTTGGGTAAAAAGTCTTCTTAAACATTGCGACAAAAGTGTTTGAAAGATCGCTGTTAACATTATAAACAAGCCATTGAACGAAGAAATATTTTTCGAATCTTGCGACTCGTGAACTTAATGGAATTGCTTTTGCGAAAACCGATGATATCGCGATTGCGATTCTAGTTTATTATTATTTTTCTAACCTTTTTTTGTGAACGGCATATCACCATGATAGAAAAAAGTCACATTTCTAATTTTTTTACCAGTTTTGTCCTATGATCTGAATTTGGTCCTAACGTTGAGAAAATTTTCATTTTTGTCTTAGTTTTGCCGCTAGGGGGCGTTTTGTAAAAGTTACTAAGTGCTAATAACTCTGTTATTTGAGGTCCGATTCAAATGCGGTTTTTTGCATTGTATTCCTTGTTAGAAACTTAATAAAATATGATAGGTTCCAAAAATTTGCGTATATAAAACTTTCGTGGTACAGGAGGTTGAAAGTTCGAATCTCGAAAAAACGATGAAATAAAGGTAGGTCTACGAAAAAAGTCCCCATTTTTTTCAGAGATGAGATAGGAGAATTTTGTTTGTTGCATATGATTCGCAAGACATATACGCACAAAATATATGGTGTGGCTATTTTGAGAAATGCATGGTTTGTCCACAGTACGCGATCAAACATAACCAATATTTTCCAAAAATCAACATTTTAAAAGCATGACTTTTAAGGTTATTTGCAGCTCCTGACTTTATCTTTTATTCAATCTTCATCATTTTTTCACTGTTAATGCATTTTAATACAAGAAAGAAAATCATAGAAAAAAAATCACCCATAATATGCAAAGGTCAAGGTCATATAGCAATTATTATTATTTATATCGGCATAAAATAGCTCCAAATCTAAAAATATTTTATAGAAAGTATATGAACAAAAGTGTCAGTCTGTGAAGAGATCTTTCCATTGGTGTTTAGTTTTTGAAGATCGGACTTCCTTTGATCAAATGACCACAGTTCAAAGTTTGATCCTCTTATCAAACAATTGTATATCCATATTCTTACTCTTTTTTGCTGCTCCTGATTTTATTTTTTGTTCAATCCTCATCATTATTTCACTGTTTATGCATTTTTATAAAACAAATAAATTCATAGAAAATAATTCAAGCATAATATGCA
This sequence comes from Solen grandis, assembly GCA_021229015.1. Taxonomy (NCBI): domain Eukaryota; kingdom Metazoa; phylum Mollusca; class Bivalvia; order Adapedonta; family Solenidae; genus Solen; species Solen grandis. Next base: position 74,739,313 of record CM037781.1, on the reverse strand, counting down.
AAGGTCAAGGTCATATACCAATTATTATTAATTTTATCGGCATAAAATAGCTCCAAATCTAAAAATATTTTATATAAAGTATAGGAACAAAAGTTTTAGTCTGTGAAGAGATCTTTCAATTGGTGTTTAGTTTTTGAAGATCGGACTTCATTTGATCAAATGACCACAGTCCAAAATTTGATCCTCTTATCAAACAATTGTAAATCCATATGTTTCCTCTTTTTAGCTGCTCCTGACTTTATTTTTTTTTCAATCTTCATCATTATTTCACTGTTTATGCATTTTTATAAAACAAATAAATTCATAGAAAGAAAATCAAGCTGTTTTTTTACCAGTTTTGTCCTATGACCTGTTTTTGATCCTAACGTTGAGAAAATTTTCATTTTTGTCTTAGTTTTGCCGCTAGGTGGCGTTTTCTAAAAATGACTAAGGGCTAATAACTCTGTTATTTGAATTCCGATTCAAATGTGTTTTTTTGCATTGTGTTCCTTGTTAGAAACTAAATAAAATATGATACGTTTCAATTATTTGCGTATATAAAACTTTCGTGCTACAGGAGGTTGAAAGTTCGAATCTCGAAAAAATGATGAAATAAAAGTAGGTTTACGAAAAAAGTCCCCATTTTTTTCAGAGATGAGATAGGAGAATTTTGTTTGTTGCATATGATTCGTAAGACATATACGCACAAAATATATGGTGTGGCGATTTTGAGAAATGCATAGTTTGTCCACAGTATGCGGTCAAACTTTACCAATATTTTCGAAAAATCAACATTTTCAAAGCATGACTTTTAAGGTTATTTGCAGCTCCTGACTTAATTTTTAGTTCATTTTCCATGAAGTTTTCACATTTAATGTATAACTATGTTCTTAAGTGTTAAATAATAAAAAGGTTAAAAATGTATTGTAAAGGTCAAGGTCATATAAGAATTATTGTATATAAATTCGGTCCCAAATAGGTTAAAAACTAAAAACAATTCCTAAACAATATCTGAACAAAAGATTTAGTTATAGAAGAGTTCTTTCCAATGATGTTTAGATTTTGAAGATCGAACTTGATTTCGTCATTTAACAGCAGTCTGAAGTTTGATCTTTTTCAGGAATAATTGTACTTATACTTGATTGAACTATTAACTGCATTTCTAATTACCTTATGGTAAAATGTTAATAAATTCTGTTTTTCATGTTGACGCTAGGGGGGCGTTTGGTAAAAGTCACTAGAGGCTAATAACTCTGTTATTTGAGAAAATTTTCATTTTTGTCTTAGTTTTGCCGCTAGGTGGCGTTTTCTAAAAATGACTAAGGGCTAATAACTCTGTTATTTGAGGTCCGATTCAAATGCGTTTTTTTGCATTGAGTACCTTGTCAGAAACTAAATAAAATACGATAGGTTTCAATAATTTGCGTAAATAAAACTTTCGTGCTACAGGAGGTTGAAAGTTCGAATCTCGCAAAAACTGTGAAATGAAGGTAGGTCTACGAAAAACCTACCCATTTTATTCAGAGATGAGATAGGAGAATTTTGTTTGTTGCATATGTTTCGCAAGACATATACGCACAAAATATATGGTGTGGCTATTTTGAGAAATGCATGGTTTGTCCACAGTACGCGGTCAAACTTTACCAATATTATCGAAAAAACAACATTTTCAAAGCATGACCTTTAAATTATTTGACCTAATTTTAAGTACAATTTCCATGAAATTATCACATTTATTGTATAACTATGTTCTTAAGTGTCATATAATAAAAAAAGTTAAATATGTATTGTAAAAGTCAAGGTCATCTTAGGATTATTGTATATCAATTCGGTCCCAAATAGGTTAAAAACTAAAAACAAGTCATAAACAATATATGAACAAAAGATTTAGTTTTAGAAGTGTTCTTTCCAATGATGTTTAGATTTTGAAGATCGGACTTGATTTGGTCATTTTACGGCAGACTTAAATATAATGCTTTTCAGGAAAAATTTAAATCAGAATTTTTGCTTCAAATTGTGATATATAAGAAATATATGATTCAATGGTGCTTTCTTATACTTTATTTAACTATTTACCGCATTTCTACGTACTTAATGGCTGAATGCTACAAAAAAATTGTTTCTCATTTTGACGCTAGCTGCAATTTGAAAAAAAATCAACAAATGCTAATAATTCTGTTATTTGAAGCCCCATTCAAATGTGTTTTTTTTTTGCATTGTGTTCCTTATAATAAAATATGATACGTTTCAATTCCTGTTGGTTAAAAAAGTGATTGAATTGCGAAAACCGATGATATCGCAATTCTGATTGCGATTCTAGTTTTTTATTATTTTTCTAACCTTTTTTTGTGAACGGTATATCACCATGATAGAAAAAAGTCACATGTATGAAAATTTTATCAGTTATTACCACGTATTTGAAAATGATCCTAACGTTGAGAAAATTTTCATTTATGTCTTACTTTTCCCGCCAGGGGGCGTTTTGCATGAAATTTATTAATGGCTAATAACTCACTTATTTGAGGTCCGATTCAAATGCGGTTTTTTGCATTCTGTTCCTTGTTGATAGCCAAATAAAATATGATAGGTTTCGAGGGTACGTGTCGCTGAAAGTATTTGACCTACAGAAGGTTGAAAGTTCGAACCTCTCAAAAAACTGTGCAAATGAGGGTAGGTCTACGAAAAACCTATCCATTTTTGTTAGAGATCAGATAGAAGAATTCTGTTTGCTGCAAATGATTTGCAAGACATATACGCACAAAATATATGGGGTGGCGAATTTAAGAAATGTATGGTTTGTCCTCTGGAAACGGTCAAACTTCACTAAATTTTAGGAAAAGTTAAAGTTTCAAAAACAGGTTTTTTATCGCTTCTGACTTTATTTTTAGTTCATTCTTCATGATATTTTCACAAGTTATGTATTGTTATGTCTGAAAGGGGATCACAATTAAAAAGTTAAAAAATAAATGAAAAGGTCAAGGTCATATTACGATTATTGTGTTTTCATTCGGCCCCAAGTAGCTCAAAAACTAAAAATAATTCACTGAGAGTATATGTACAAAAGTTTTAGATCTTGAAGAGCCCTTTTCATTAATGTTTAGTTTTTGAAGATCGGACTTGATTTGGTCATATTACGGCAGTCCAAAGTTTGATCCTTTTTTGGAATAATTGTTATACCATTTTATGCTTAAAATTGTGATATATAAGAAATAGAAAGTTCGACTAGTGCGACTTGTATACTTTATTGAACTGTTTGCTGCATTGCTAGGTACCTAATGGTAAAATTTTAATCAATTTTGTTTCTCATTTTGCCGCTAGGGTGCGCTTTGCTTGAAATCACTCTTTTGCTTATAACTCAAAAAGTTGAAGCCTGATTCAAATGCGGTTTGTTGCATTATGTTCATTGTTGATAGCCTAATAAAATAGGATAAATTCAAGGTATGAGTGACTGAAAAGTTTGAGTTAGTAACGGAAGGTTGAGAGTTCGAACCTCGCAAAAAACTGTGCAGATGAGGGTAGGTCTACGAAAAACCTATCCATTTTTGTTAGACATCAGATAGAAGAATTCTGTTTGCTGCAAATTATTTACAAGACATATATGCAAAAAATATATGAGGTGGCGAAATTAATAAATGCATGGTTTGTCCTCTAGAAACGGTCAAACTTCACTAAATTTTAGGAAAAGTTAAAGTTTCAAAAACAGGTTTTTTATCGCTTCTGACTTTATTTTTAGTTCATTCTTCATGATATTTTCACAAGTTATGTATTGTTATGTCTGAAAGGGGATCACAATTAAAAAGTTAAAAAATAAATGAAAAGGTCAAGGTCATATTACGATTATTGTGTTTTCATTCGGCCCCAAGTAGCTCAAAAACTAAAAATAATTCACTGAGAGTATATGTACAAAAGTTTTAGATCTTGAAGAGCCCTTTTCATTAATGTTTAGTTTTTGAAGATCGGACTTGATTTGGTCATATTACGGCAGTCCAAAGTTTGATCCTTTTTTGGAATAATTGTTATACATTTTATGCTTAAAATTGTGATATATAAGAAATAGAAAGTTCGACTAGTGCGACTTGTATACTTTATTGAACTGTTTGCTGCATTGCTAGGTACCTAATGGTAAAATTTTAATCAATTTTGTTTCTCATTTTGCCGCTAGGGTGCGCTTTGCTTGAAATCACTCTTTTGCTTATAACTCAAAAAGTTGAAGTCTGATCCAAATGCGGTTTGTTGCATTGTGTTCCTTGTTAATAGCCTAATAAAATAGGATAAATTCAAGGTATGAGTGACTGAAAAGTTTGAGTTAGTAACGGAAGGTTGAGAGTTCGAACCTCGCAAAAAACTGTGCAGATGAGGGTAGGTCTACGAAAAACCTATCCATTTTTGTTAGACATCAGATAGAAGAATTCTGTTTGCTGCAAATTATTTACAAGACATATATGCAAAAAATATATGAGGTGGCGAAATTAATAAATGCATGGTTTGTCCTCTAGAAACGGTCAAACTTCACTAAATTTTAGGAAAAATTAAAATTTCATAAACATGTTTTTTGTCGCTCCTGACTTTATTTTTAGTTCATTCTTCATGATATTTTCACAAGTTATGTATTGTTTATGTTTGAAAGGGCCTCACAATTAAAAAGTTTAAAAATGAATGAAAAGGTCAAGGTCATATTACGATTATTGTGTTTATATCGGCCCCAAATAGCTCCAAAACTAAAAATATTTCAATGAGAGTATATAAACAAAAGTTTTAGTTCTTCAAGAGCTCTTTCCATTGAGGTTTAGTTTTTGAAGATCGGACTTGATTTGGTCATTTTACGGCAGTCCAAACTTTGATCCTTTTTGGAATAGTTGTAAATCAGTTTTTATGCTTCAAATTGTGATGTATAAGAAATAGAATGTTCGACTAGTGCGACTTGTATACTTGATTGAACTATTTGCTGCATTGCTAGGTACCTAATGGAAAAATTGTAATCTTTTTTTTTTCTTCTCATTTTGCCGCTAGGGGGCGCTTAGCTTGGAAGCACTCTTCTACTTATAACTCAAAAAGTTGAAGTCTGATCCAAATGCGGTTTGTTGCATTGTGTTCCTTGTTAATAGCCTAAAAAAAAATGATAGTTTCTAGGTATGAGTGGTTGAAAAATTTTGAGCAAGTAACGGAAGGTTGAAAGTTCGAACCTCGCAAAAAAAAAAAAAAATGTGCAGATTAGGGTAGGTCTACGAAAAACCTATCCATTTTTGTTAGACATCAAATAAAAGAATTCTGTTTACTGCAAATGATTTGAAAGACATATACGCACAAACTATATGGGGTGGCAAATTTAAGAAATGCATGGTTTGTCCTCTAGAAACGGTCAAACTTCACTAAATTTTAGGAAAAATTAAATTTTCAAAAACATATTTTTTGTCGCTCCTGACTTAATTTTTAGTTCATTCTTCATGATATTTTCACATTTTATGTATTGTTATGTTTGAAAGGGCCTCACGATTAAAAGGTTAAAAAATAAATGAAAAGGTCAAGGTCATATTACGATTATTGTGTTTTTATTCGGCCCCAAAGAGCTCCAAAACTACAAATATTTCATTGAAAGTATATGAACAAAAGTTTTAGTTCTTCAAGAGCTCTTTCCAGTGATGTTAAGTTTTTGAAGATCGGGGTTGAATTGGTTGAGTTATGGCAGAAAGGCGAAAAGTGTACTTTTAACGAAATTGAAACGCTGTAGTTTCATGAATTTTGAGTCAAAAATTATGATTTCTTCAGGATTAAGACACTGAAAAGTGAAGTGATGTATACTGCAAGGAATATTTGTTTGGTCACGTGATTATGACGTCATGCATTTTAAGCAAGAATTATTAAAAAAATCATATAAAATCGGCAAGTTGGCGTATGAAGTTGAAATTTGCAGGATTGCCGTAGCCTACGATGTGCAAAAAGTCCTGAAAATTTCAGATGATTCCTTCAACAAACATGGCAGATATTCATGTTTTTCGGATAAGGGCTTGTACACGAAAATCTAGCAAGTTGAAGTAAGAAAAGAAGGCGGTTATTGGGTTGGTTACCCACGATCCGGACGTTCCTACGCAGGAAATAGTGCCCGTGTTGAAAGGTGAATTGCGATGCGTATTTGAGAGAATGAGGTGCATTTTAGGATGCAATTGTGTACACCAGGACCGATAAGCATATTGCCTTTGTCATTACGGCTTTCTCCAAACTTTTATTATTAGGTTTTCGCACCTCGCAGTGCGAAAACCTATTGTTCTTCTTCTGTTTTATTTTTTTAGGTTTTCGCATCGCTTGCGAAAACCTATTGTTCTTCTTCTGTTTTATTTTTTTTTTTAGGTTTTCGCATCGCTTGCGAAAACCTATTGTTCTTCTTCTGTTTTATTTTTTTTTTATTAGGTTTTCGCACCACGCAGTGCGAAAACCTATTGTTCTTCTTCTGTTTTATTTTTTTATTTTTTATTTTTAGGTTTTCGCATCGCTGGGCGAAAACCTATTGTTCTTCTTCTGTTTTATTTTTTTTTTTTATTATTTTTCCGCCGGTTTTTGTGAACGGCATATCACCATGATAGGAAAAAGCCACTATTATGAAATTTCTACCAGTCTTTCCTAATTACTTGAACTTAATCCTAACGTTGAGAAAATTTTCATTTTTGTCTTTGTTTTTCCGCTAGGGGGCGCTTTGTAAAAATCATAAAAGTGGAATAACTCTGTTATTTGAGGTCCGATACAAATGCGGTTTTTTACATTATGTCCCTTGATGATAGCCTAATAAAATATGATAGATTTCAATAATTTGCGTATATAAAACGTTTGAGCTACGGAAGGTTGAAAGTTCAAACCTCACAAAAATGGTGAAAATGAGGGTAGGTCTACGAAAAACCTATCCAGTTTTTTCAGAGATGAGATAGAAGAGTTCTGTTTGTTGCATATGATTTGCAAGACATATACGCACATAATATATAGGTTGGCGATTTTGAAAAATGCATGGTTTGTCTTCTAGAAACGGTCAAACTTCACTAAATTTTAGGAAAAATTAAAATTTCAAAAACATGTTTTTGTCGCTCCTGACTTTATTTTCTGTTCATTCTTCATGAAATTTTCACACGATATGTATTGTTATGTTTTTAAGGGCCTCACAATTCAAAAAATAAAAAAGAATTGAAAAGGTCAAGGTCATATTTCCAAAACTAAAAATATTTCATTCAGAGTATATGAACAAAAGTTTTAGTTCTTAAAGAGTCCTTTCCAGTGATGTTTAGTTTTTGAAGATCGGACTTGATTTGGTCATATTACGGCAGTCCAAAGTTTGATCCTTTTTTGGAATAATTGTAAATCAGTTTTTATGCTTCAAGTTGTGATATATAAGAAATAGAATGTTCGACTAGTGCGACTTGCGTACCTGATTGAACTATTTGCTGCATTGCTAGGTACCTAATGGTAAAATTTTAATCAATTTTGTTTCTCATTTTGCCGCTAGGGAGCGCTTAGCTTGAAAGCACTCTTCTACTTATAACTCAAAAAGTTAAAGCCTGATGCTTAAACATTGTGACAAAAATGTTTGAAAGATCACTGTATTCAACAGTATTCAAAAAGCCATTGAACGAAGAAATATGTTTTTCGAATCATGCAACTCTTGAACTGAATGGAATTGCTTTAAAACCATTGATATCGCGACTACATAACTGACAGGTAATACTCAAAATTATTCTTTTGCGTAAAATGTCTGCTTAAACATTGCGACAAAAATGTTTGAAAGATCGCTGTTAATAGTATTCGACAAGCCATTGAAGGAAGAAATATGTTTTTCAAATCATGCGACTCGTTAACTGAGGTAAATTGCTTTTGCGAAAACCGATGATATCGCGATAGCGATTTTATTTTTTTTTTTTATTTTTTCTAACCCTTTTTTGTGAACGGCATATCACCATGATACAAAAAGGCACATTTCTGATTTTTTTACCAGTTTTGTCCTTTGATCTGAGTTTGATCCTAACGTTGAGAAAATTTTCATTTTTGTCTTAGTTTTGCCGCTAGGGGGCGTTTTATAAAAGTTACTAAGTGCTAATATCTCTGTTATTTGAGGTCCGATTCAAACGCGATTTTTTGCATTGTGTTCCTTGTTAGAAACTTAATAAAATATGATACGTTTCAATTATTTGCGTATATAAAACTTTCGTGCTACACGAGGTTGAATGTTCGAATCTCGAAAAAACTGTGAAATAAGGGTAGGTCTACCAAAAACCTACCCATTTTATTCAGAGATGAGATAGGAGAATTTTGTTTGTTGCATATGATTCGCAAGACATATACGCACAAAATATATGGTGTGGCGATTTTGAGAAATGCATGGTTTGTCCACAGTACACGGTCAAACTTAACCAATATTTTCGAAAATTCAACATTTTAAAAGCATGACTTTTAAGGTTATTGCAGCTCCTGACTTTATTTTTTTTCAATCTTCATCATTTTTTCACTGTTTATGCATTTTTATAAACAAATAAAATCATAGAAAAAAAATCACCCATAATATGCAAAGGTTAAGGTCATATACCAATTATTATTATTTATATCAGCATAAAAGAGCTCCAAATCTAAAAATATTTTATAGAAAGTATATGAATAAAAGTTTTAGTCTGTGAAGAGATCTTTCCATTGGTGTTTAGTTTTTGAAGATCGGACTTCATTTGATCAAACTACCACAGTCCAAAGTTTGATCCTCTTATCAAACAATTGTATATCCATATGTTTCCTCTCTTTTGATGCTCCTGACTTTATTTTTTGTTCAATCTTCATCGTTATTTCACTGTTTATGTATTTTTATAAAACAAATAAAATCATAGAAAAAAAAATCAAGCATAATATGCAAAGGTCAAGGTCATATACCAATTATTATTATTTTTATCGGCATAAAATAGCTCCAAATCTAAAAATATTTTATAGAAAGTATATGAACAAAAGTTTTAGTTTGTGAAGAGATCTTTCCATTGGTGTTTAGTTGTTGAAGATCGGACTTCATTTGATCAAATGACCACAGTCCAAAGTTTGATCCTCTTATCAAACAATTGTATATCCATATGTTTCCTCTTTTTTGCTGCTCCTGACTTTATTTTTTGTTCAATCTTCATCATTTTTTCACTGTTTATGCATTTTTATAAAACAAATAAATTCATAGAAAAAAATCAAGCATAATATGCAAAGGTCAAGGTCATATACCAATAATTTTTATTTTTATCGGCATAAAATAGCTCCAAATCTAAAAATATTTTATAGAAAATATATGAACAAAAGCTTTAGTCTGTAAAGAGATCTTTCCATTGGTGTTTAGTTTTTGAAGATCGGACTTCATTTGATCAAATGACCACAGTCCAAAGTTTGATCCTTTTATCAAACAATTGTAAATCCATATGTTGCTTCTTTTTTTGCAGCTCCTGACTTTATTTTTGTTCAATCTTCATCATTTTTTCACTGTTTATGCATTTAAATAATACAAATAAACTCATAGTAAATAACGATGAAAATATACAAAGGTCAAGGTCATAATACCGATTATTGTTATTTTTATCGGCACAAAATAGCTTCAAATCTAGAAATATTTTAAAGAAGGTATATGAATAAAAATTTTAGTTCGTGAAGAGATCGTTCTAATGATGTTTAGTTTTTAAAGATCTGACTTCATTTGATCAATTTACAAAAATATTCGAATAAAGTTAATATCAATTAATTATGTCTGCAGTTGAAACCAGTACTCTTACTAGTCAAATTAAAAGCGAAAACCAAGATGCCGCTTTGCGGTTCTAGTTAGGTTTTCGCATCTCTGGGCGAAAACCTATTGTTCTTCTTCTGTTTTATTTTTAGGTTTTCGCATCGCTTGCGAAAACCTATTGTTCTTCTTCTGTTTTATTTTTTTTTTTTTTATTTTTATTATTATTTTTCTAACCTTTTTTTGTGAACGGCATATCACCATGATAGAAAAAAGTCACATTTCTGATTTTTTTACCACTTTTGTCCTAAGATCTGAATTTGATCCTCACGTTGAGAAAATTTTCATTTTTGTCTTAGTTTTGCCGCTAGGTGGCGTTTTGTAAAAATGACTAAGGGCTAATAACTCTGTTATTTGAGGTCCGATTCAAATGTGGTTTTTTGCATTGTGTTCCTTGTCAGAAACTTAATAAAATATGATACGTTTCAATTATTTGCGTATATAAAACTTTCGTGCTACAGGAGGTTGAAAGTTCGAATCTCGAAAAAACGATGAAATAAAGGTAGGTCTACGAAAAAAAGTCCCCATTTTTTTCAGAGATGGATAGGAGAATTTTGTTTGTTGCATATGATTCGCAAGACATATACGCACAAAATATATGGTGTGGCGATTTTGAGAAATGAATGGTTTGTCCACAGTACGCGGTCAAATATAACCAATATTTTCGAAAAATCAACATTTTAAAAGCATGACTTTTAAGGTTATTTGCAGCTCCTGACTTTATTTTTTATTCAATCTTCATCATTTTTTCACTGTTAATGCATTTTTATAAAACAAATAAAATCATAGAAAAAAAATCACCCATAATATGCAAAGGTCAAGGTCATATACCAATAATTATTATATTTATCGGCATAAAAGAGCTCCAAATCTAAAAATATTTTATAGAAAGTATATGAACAAAAGTTTTAGTCTGTGAAGAGATCTTTCCATTGGTGTTTAGCTTTTGAAGATCGGACTTCATTTGATCAAATGACCACAGTCCAAAGTTTGATCCTCTTATCAAACAATTGTATATCCATATGTTTCCCCTTTTTTGCTGCTCCTGACTTTATTTTTTGTTCAATCTTCATCATTATTTCACTGTTTATGCATTTTTATAAAACAAATAAAATCATAGAATAAAAATCAAGTATAATATGCAAAGGTCAAGGTCATATACCAATTATTATTATTTTTATCGGCATAAAACCAAATCTAAAAATATTTTGTCTAAAGTATATGAACAAAAGTTTTAGTCTGTGAAGAGTTCTTTCCATTGGTGTTTAGTTTTTGAAGATCGGACTTGATTTGGTCATTTTACGGCAATCCAAATTTTGATCCTCTTTAGAACAATTGTAAATCAGTTTTTATGCTTCAAATTGTGATATATAAGGAATAGAATGTTTGACTAGTATACTTGATTGAACCATTTGCTGCATTGCTAGGTACCTAATAGTAAAATTTTAATCAGTTTTGGTTCTCATTTTGCCGCTTGGGGGCGATTAGCTTGAAATCACTATTAATAATTAAAAAAAAATGAAGTCTGATTTTTATGCGATTTTTTTTGCATTCTGTTCTTCGGTGACATCAATTTGAAATGACACAAAAAAGATAATGCGATATTTCATAAAAATGATAGTAATTCAATGCAACAGTTGTTCGTAATAGTGTTGACTGGCATATTGCATTGTCGTGTGTCATTTTATACTGTTGTTTGTCGTTTGCAATTGTTGTTTATCGAATACAATTGTCATTTGTCTCCATCATAAAGCTAAAAACATATATAACATTGCAGTACTCGAAGTCCGTAAAAAATGTTTTCAAGTTTACGACTACATAACAGACAGGTAATACTCAAAAGTATTCTTCTTGGTAAAAAGTCTGATTATACATTGCGACAAAAATGTTTGAATGATCACTGTTAACAGTATTCAACAAGCCATTGAACGAAGAAATATGTTTTTCGAATCATGCGATTCATGAAGTGAATGGAATTGCTTTCATGAAAACTGATGACATCACGATTTCATAACTGACAGGTAATACTCAAAAATCTTCTTTTGGGTAAAAAGTCTTCTTAAACATTGCGACAAAAGTCTTTGAAAGATCGCTGTTAACATTATAAACAAGCCATTGAACGAAGAAATATTTTTCGAATCATGCGACTCGTGAACTTAATGGAATTGCTTTTGCGAAAACCGATGATATCGCGATTGCGATTCTAGTTATTATTATTTTTCTAACCTTTTTTTGTGAACGGCATATCACCATGATAGAAAAAAGTCACATTTCTGATTTTTTTACCAGTTTTGTCCTAAGATCTGAATTTGATCCTAACGTTGAGAAAATTTTCATTTTTGTCTTAGTTTTGCCGCTAGGTGGCGTTTTGTAAAAATGACTAAGGGCTAATAACTCTGTTATTTGAGGTCCGATTCGAATGTGGTTTTTTGCATTGTGTTCCTTGTCAGAAACTTAATAAAATATGATACGATTCAATTATTTGCGTATATAAAACTTTCGTGCTACAGGAGGTTGAAAGTTCGAATCTCGAAAAAAACGATGAAATAAAGGTAGGTCTACGAAAAAAGTCCCCATTTTTTTCAGAGATGAGATAGGAGAATTTTGTTTGTTGCATATGATTTGCAAGACATATACGCACAAAATATATGGTGTGGCGATTTTGAGAAATGCATGGTTTGTCCACAGTACGCGGTCAAATATAACCAATATTTTCGAAAAATCAACATTTTAAAAGAATGACTTTTAAGGTTATTTGCAGCTCCTGACTTTATTTTTTATTCAATCTTCATCATCTTTTCACTGTGAATGCATTTTCATAAAACAAATAAAATCATAGAAAAAAAATCACCCATCATATGCAAAGGTCAAGGTCATATACCAATTATTATTATATTTATCGGCATAAAATAGCTCCAAATCTAAAAATATTTTATAGAAAGTATATGAACAAAAGTTTTAGTCTGTGAAGAGATCTTTCCATTGGTGTTTAGCTTTTGAAGATCGGACTTCATTTGATCAAATGACCACAGTCCAAATTTTGATCCTCTTATCAAACAATTGTATATCCATATGTTTCCCCTTTTTTGCTGCTCCTGACTTTATTTTTTGTTCAATCTTCACCATTATTTCACTGTTTATGCATTTTTATAAAACAAATAAAATCATAGAAAAAAATCAAGTATAATATGCAAAGGTCAAGGTCATATACCAATTATTATTATTTTTATCGGCATAAAATAGCTCCAAATCTAAAAATATTTTTAGAAAGTATATGAACAAAAGTTTTAGTCTGTGAAGAGATCTTTCCATTGGTGTTTAGTTTTTGAAGATCGGACTTGATTTGGTCATTTTACCAAAAAGTCCAAAGTTTTTATCCTCTTATCAAACAATATTTTATCCCCTATTTTCCCCTTTTTTTTTTTCCCGCTCCCCGACTTTTTTTTTTGTTCAATCTTCAACCCTTATTTCACTGTTTATGCATT
>CM037781.1:74682780-74725980 GCA_021229015.1 Solen grandis | reverse complement strand
ATTTTTCTGTATAGAATTTTTCAAATTTCTATGACTCCTTAAAAAATCTTTTTTTTCTCCACAATAGCAGTAGCAGAGAAAATCTTAAATATGCAGGTTTTCCAAGGGAAGTTCAGGCAACCCAAAATACAATGGCAAATTTGGGTTCCGGCAATAAAAGTCCTTCGACAGATTTATCAATATCTTACAACAGCAAAATTGGCTTCTGGTATCAGCAAAGGCAAGTTTTGCTGAAATATTGATAAAGAGTAATCTAATTTTTCAAAGAAAACCCATGTTTACCTCCCCCCCCCCCCCCCAACAGATTGTATATGTTTGTTTCCAAGGTGATCAAACTAAAAAAAATAATTATTTTACAAAAAATGTATTCTTGTATTGCAGACACTGTACATGGTTCTAGAAAACGTCAAGGAGATGTGGACAGAAGTACCCAAGACTGGTAAGGGGAAAAAAAGTCAAAACCATGAACAAAGCCCAGATTTATTTCTAAAATGTTTTTGCGTGGGGATTCAGTCATCCTTGTGCTCAAAATCCACTGGCAACAGCAAAATAGTGTGCCACTTTATTATGAAGGAAAAACAGTCGACCAACTCGAAAACGTTTGAGTATAAATTGAGGATAAAGTCATGTTATTAAAATAAATGTGCAGAAAGGATGGCTGTGTAACACTGATACTCCAGTATATTGATGTTTAGAAAATTTCCCCCATGTTTCACTTTTTTAGTACAATCATTCTTGGAGTTTTTAGTTATATAGTAAGGATATCTTAATTAAGGGTTCTGAGCTAGAGTCAGTAACTCTGCAGCTTGAAAGTTTTTTTTGGTTAATTAGGCTGATTCAAAGACTGTAACTGGTTTAAATTTTGATATGAGAATATTGCTTCACAAATTAGTGTATTGCACTAATGATGTTTCAGTTCAAAGTTTTTGCATATATATTTAGAAGGAAAGAAGTTTTTTAGAATGAAATTTTAAATTTAAGGTTTAAAGACTGCCATAGTTTTGTTTCAATCAGCCTTTTATCTGGTTTTAACTGTCATCATTTGAATCATCATCAGTGATCATCTTCCCAAACTATTTTTTTGCTATTATCTTGTTTTAATGTGATTTATGAGCCAAACATTTCTTGTGGATCAGTTTATAAATTTAAAGTGAGGAAATACTTACTGATTTTTTTAAATGAATCAGTAAATAGTCCAAAATGTTTAAGTAAAAAAGATTTCGTAAGAAATTGTATTTCCCTTAAATATGTTAAACACCAGAGGAAGGGAAATAACTCTCCTGGGTTTTTAGGCAATTCTGGTTGATTTTCTGTACCAGTGATAATGTTCCAGCAGTCTTTGTGTTGTCATGTCATGCTCTTTGTAAATAAACATAATTCATAAAGTAAGATGAGTGCCTTGTGTTTTTAAGCCAAGAAAGCAGTTTTGTGTCGTATATTTTTTTCGCCCCCCCGGCCTCGATTTAAATGAGAAGGGTTTTTTGTGATGATAAGGTCAAGTTTCACAAAAATATCTAGGGTTTAGGCTTCTGTATTTACCAGGATTTAACAAACATTTATTAGATTACCATAATTGTTTTTCAAAGTTTTTTTTTCTTTTTAGCTCACCGAAGTACTCAAGGGAGCTATTGTGATCACCCTTCGCCCTCGTCGTCTTGCGTTAACTTTGCATTAAACGACCTCTCCTCTGAAACTCATGGGTAGAAATTGATGAACTTGGCAGGGATGATCCTTTGGGGTGAACTTTCAAAAAAATTGCTTAAAAAAACATCTCCGGGGCCGAGAGGGTAAAGTCGCTGATTTTAACAATCACTCAGCCCCTCACCGCGGGGGTTCGAATCCCGGCAGGGTCTTGTGAGGAACCCTTTCCACGGGCTTGCGGTAGGTAGGTGGTTCTACCCAGATTCTCCGTGCATTCGGGGTCTTCCCCACCTGAAATTAGCGGGAAACCCGCTATATGACTGAAATACTGTCAAAGCGAGGGTAAACCAAATAGTCAAGTCACAAAAGTTGCTAAAATAAACTTGATCCATGTAGAACTCTGGTTGCCAGGGAAAACAGAAAAATATGAAAACTTTAATAATCATCTCCTTCAAAACACTGGTCAGATTTTAAACTGTTTAGTATACATATGTACGGATTAATGACTACATCATCATCACATCATCTTTAGTGAATCACCTCACTCTAAGAAGAGTAAAATTCGCGATTTGGCCAAAGCTGACTTGGGATTGGGGCGCTAACTTCAATCATGGGCCCCTTGAAGTATAAAAAAGCCAAAATTAAACTTTGTCTACAATCCAGCATCCACATTTAAAAAAGCAATAATGATCAGATGTATACATAATGGTAATATACCAAGGATTTTTATCATGCCTTGTGTTGAAATTATGCTCCATAATACACATGTATATAAGGTTACCTTTAGAGCAGTGGGACAAGATGAGCGAATCGGGGGCCCGCAATCCCCTCTTGTTTTCTGATGGTCAGTGCATCGGTTCATTTTGTTTTGGATTGATATACTTTAGATCCCTTAAACCTATATTCTTCAAATTTGATAGGGTGTGCGTTGATGAGTTGTAGATATCTCCTATTGAGTTTTTGGGGTCATGGTCGCAGAAACATTGAATGTGAAAATGCTGATTGATAAATTCAGAACGTTAAGCCTACATTTCCCAACTTGACATGGTGTTGGGTCATGACAAATAGTTGACCCCTATTGATTTTGGAGGTAATTAGGTCAAGGTTGCAGTGACCTTGAATGTGAAAAAGTTTCTGATTGTTTACTTTCCTCAAACTAAATAGGTTGTTGGGTCATGACTAGTTACCTTTATTGAAAAGATTATGGAGATATTGTTAACCCTTAAAGTCACTGGGGCTGAAAATGAAATCCTTTTCAAACAATGATTTTAAAACACTGCACCACCACTCCCCCAAACATTGGATCTTTCATGTGACAATTCTGATAATTTCAGAACCTTTGAGCCCACATTCCTAAAAACGTAAATGGGAATTTGGTCATGGTTATAAGATGACCCCTAACTATTTTTGTAGTAAAAGGGTACCTTATACCGGTAGTCCAAAAAAAAAAAAAAAAGAAAGAAAGAAAACTAGTACCCATTTCTCTTTATCCGCATTTAAAAGTGCTTGTTTTTTAATGCCATTGTTTCTGATCACACACGTGTCATAAAACTCTTATATGGGAAATGTAATTTCATAAGGAAGATCTGTTCTCTTCAATTTACTGTTTGATTTGAGCGTCCACCCGGGAGCAGAGGGCGTGGGTTCGATCTCGACAGCGACATACCAAAGTCGGTTAAAAATAGTATCTGTATCTCAGCATATTTACAGGGTAGTTTCCCGGATTGGTTGGGATAACAACAGGATAATGGGACTAGGTGGCAGCATAAATCTGTCATAAGTAGACTGAAATACTGTCGGTGGGACATGAACCCTAAAAGAAAGCACTTGATCTTCTAAATTTGGTTGAGGAAAAATTTTTAAATTTAGATGCGTTAGTGAGAAGCATATTTTTTTTAAGCAAAACTTACTTAGTTGAAAAAAATGACACTTTTATTTTAACAATACCGGTATGTGAAATTGAGCAATACTGGACAAAGTACCTATGCCTGCCGCCATGTTCAAGGTCACCGTATATAAAAGTCTCAAAATTACTGCAATGTATATTCAAAAATTTTAAAAACGCCATGAGTATAAAACTATTCCACGTCTTTTTTTTTTTACAAAGGGCAGTGTTGAATATTTTATTTCGTGTGCCTCGAACGGTTTTAAATCATTTTAAAAAATAAAAGAAGATATGAAACTTACATCAATATTTTGCTGAAAATGGCTAATATTACACATTGGGAAAGATTTAGAGCCGTTTGAAGAATACGAAATGTCCAGAAAGGCTTGTTTATGGTTTTGAAAACTTTTTTGGTGGGTATGCCACTGGGAATCGTTATTACGCAACCTTCGAGTATTAGCTCATTATATATCTGCGTTTGTAGCTGGTTTCCCTTGGGTTTTTTTGGGGTAATAAATTTCATAAATTGCTTTTTCAATTTATATATTAAATTTAAAATTTCAAGTATTTTGATATCAATGAACGATAAGTGATTCTTTGCAATTTTTTGTAGTATATTAAGCAGGGAACATAAAATACTAAAATCGAACCAAAAAAAGTGTACATGTATATATTTGATTAGCTTGTTAACAAAATAAACATCATTTCAAAATTCACATGTTTAATAATTTAAAATTATGCCAGTTCAAATTGAAATATACATATTTTGATTAAATTTCGAGTATGTATGCATATCCAAATGATTGTTGCATGTCAAAAATCAAATAAAAAACGGAAAGTAAAATCCACTCGCCTAGGGAAAGTTCGCAACAAACTTGACCAAACTGCCTCAACTTCATAGAACAATACAATATAAAAGCTGAGACACAACCTGAATCAGGCATGTAATACAGACTCCTTGAGAACCGCTAGAATGGTTCGTCTCAGCAGTTTGACTTGTGATTTTAACGGGTTCCCGCCCAAACGTTAGGGATTTTGAACCGGGGCGTAGACTGGCCGCCACCGGAAGCGACGGTGTACAGTTTGGGTTCCTGCCCGGGCAGTGTGACCTTGTGCCTCTCTCCCAGCATTCAATATCCAAAGAATTTCCCAGGTAATCTAGTCCGATTATTCTAATAAAAAAAAAAATCAACATATAGTTCCCTAATGTTCGTCATTAAATTCCATAAAATAAAAAAAATATTTGTGAAGAAATGAAATTTTATATATGCATTTACATATTGTAAAAAAATGTTATTTTTTATATGGACCCCCCCCCCCCCCCCCCCAAAAAAAAAAAAAGTTTTACAGTTTTGATACCACTAGATTGTTTCTTTGTTTGCGTTAAACTTTTCACTTACATATAAGCTTCATTCATTTTGGGGAAGTTGTCTACGTGAGATCACTATAATTCGTTCTGCGATATCACACCGTTTGTAAGACAATGTCATTATGTTACTTATTATCCTAATAATCACATCAACGTATCTCTTTATAAAGCCCAATTGCAATGAAAGTTAAAAATTTTTGCATACTTAAAATCCAGGTGTGTCTGGGATGCGGGAGCACTCGATGCTTAATGGTCGCTATGGATACGGGACCCGCCGTATCCAAACACGATAGACTGAAGGAATCCGCCTTGACCCGTGATGAAGTTAGTGGCTCCTGTACCATCCGCGTTCTCCGTCCATACCTTTGTTAAAGAAAGTTATCCGTTTTGACGCATTCATTACAATTAAAGCATGAAAAGTATTGTAAACATAAATCAAACTATTACTAATAGAAAACAGACGTTTTACTCCAAGCTCCTTGCTTTTATTTAAGAGTAACATCAGTTTTTTTTTCTTATTTACCTATTACTTTCTTTCTTTTTTCATTCTATAATCCCTTTACCGCGTGGGTTCGAATCCCGACAGGGTCATTCGGATTTTCATGTGAGGAAGCCTTCCAGCTGGCTTGCGGTAGGTCGGTGGTTCTACCCGGATCCCTCCGTGCAGTCGGGGTCTTCCTCCACCTGTAATTAGCTGGACGTCGCTGTATGACTGAAATACTATCGAAGCAACGGTTAACTCAAATAGTCATTCAATAATAAAATGCAAATAAACTTAGGCAGGATAAAATTGCCACGAATGTATGTTTAAAATGGGAGTTAATGTAAAAACAACGACAACAACAAAAACAAAACGTGTTTCTAATTGCTCCACAGACCGACAAATTTGACCGCTGACCGTAGATTGTGTAAGTTCTTGGATTTTTTTGCCGAAAATATGAAAAATAGGAGGGTTTTTTTAGATAAAATGTGGGGAGGGGGGCTAACATAAAAGCCATCACAGACATGTAACCAACTCAAAACACAAAATGGCGAAGAAAATACACTCCTTACATTAAAATGGTTTTTTTTTATTTTCAGCGGTTTCCTTAAAAGGGCAGATTCTGCGTCTTTTGTCCGCTTAAGCCCAACCAGCCAATTAAAAACCATCCCCCAAACAAAACAGGGCCCGGGCCCCCCGGGGTTTGGTGCCCTGGGGGAAAAAAAACAGGGCGAGGGGGTTTTGAATATAAAAGGGTGAAATTTTAAATATGCAATTATTACATTTATTGCAAAATGAAACCAATTTACTTGAGGACAGGCCCCTGTCTTTATCAAAAAAAAAATTTTTTTTATTTTTTTTATTTAAAAGACGGGGGAAATTGTAAACGTTAGATTTATTTGAATGTAAATATTTTTTTTTACATAAATCTAAGTTAAGGGCGAAAAAATTTGAAAACGCTAAAATCAAAGCGCTTCTGTGCGTGGGGCCCCAACGCGCCCTGTGTGTTGTGTGTGGTGTGTGTTGGGAAAGGGATTGGGGGCACAGCTGGGGTCCTTTCCCTCAAGTCCCTTTTGGCAAAATATCGTTATTTTTCTATATCAAAACATAGGGCCAATCAAAGGGGGAAAGGGAAAAATTTCCCTCACCCAAATTTGGTTTTTTAGTGGGGTTTCAAGTTTTTTCACGCAGGATTTGATGAAACCCAAGTTTGCAAAAAAAATTTCGAGGCAAAGCAAGGTACTATTAAAAGGGCGCCTCGCGCAGTTTTTAGGGTAAACAAATAGGGCTATTCATTTTCAAATGGATTTTAACTAAGTAGTTTAATAAAATGTCGAAATAAAAAATTTTTTTTGGGGTTTTGCTTTTTCTATTTGGGAAATTTTTAACCATTTTAAACCCCGGGAATATCTGCTAAATCTAGCAATTGATATTTTTTTTAAATTTAAGAAATTTTTGTCTACGTAAGCCCCCAAATTTTGGCCCCCCCCCCCCCCCCTTTTTCCGCTACAAAAGATCAAATCTTTACATAGAGCACGAAAAAATGGAAATTGTGACTTTGCAACACTTTGTTTTAGCAACTCGCCTAGGGATAAATCTTTCTGCCCAAAACCTAGCCAAGAGTTTGGACGTAAAGGTATTTCACCAAACGGTATTTTTACTTATTTTTAAAATTAAAATTTCGAAATAAAATTTGAACACAAGTCCACCTTTTTCTTGTTTGAAACCAAAACGTTTAAATTAAATGACTACATTGAAATTAACAAAAAAAAAGTTTAACTGACTGTAACAAAAAACTTTTAAGGGAAAAATGCCTTTGTTAGGGAAACCAAAAAAAAGAAAAAACACCTGAAGAATATAAGTAATTGTTTTATTTTAATTTTAAAGCGGTAAATAAATTTGGGGCCTTTTTCCCTTTTCCTATGAAAAACAAGCGGGGGTTCCAAAAGTGTGCTGTCCTAACCTTACGTAGGTAATGAGGCCCTTTTTGTCTCGTTCGGGGGTAAACCCATCCCAAGGGGGTAGCCCAGTAGAAGGGCTCTCCCCTCTTAAGGGAGATGCCCTGGAAAACCAAAGAAGTTAATTATACGTTTGCTTAGTTTAACAAACCCCCAATCGACTTTATTTGGGGCCCTTTTTGTCTACAGGGGGCCCCTCCTTTGGCCGAGAGGGTAAATACTTACCACCCCCACCGCGGGGGTTGGGCCCCCAGGGTCTTTTCGGATTTTCATGTGAGGAAGCCTTCCAGCTGGCCCCCAACCTTTTTTTCCAAACCCCCCCCCCTAAAATAAAAAGAAATTCAACAAACTTAAATTTTACTGACTGTTACTTTGATGAAAACAATTATGGGGGCCCCCATATTTAAAAATTAAAGTTTTAAAACATTACATATTTGTAACTTACTTTAAAATACTCAAACCGGGTCCCAACAGGAGCCCGGCCGGTTCCGAAACGGGTTTTAGAGGGCGGCACCCCTGTCTTTAGTACACGTGTGGGTGGGGAAAAACCCAAAAAAAAAACCTTGCTGTTTTGAAATTTTTTAAACTGTACCTCTCTGCGTTTATGCGACCATCCCACGCGATTCTGCACTAACAATACGAGAAGAAAAATGTTCCACAGACTTTTAATCAAAAACCGTAACCGCTTTTAATGTGTTACTGTTTTTTAAAACCATTTTTTTTTCACCTTTAAATTTTGCACCGGAAACACCCTTTTTTAAGCGTGAAAAAAATTATCCGTGCCCATTTTTTTTAATCAATCATGTACAACGTTAAATGCGAAATCAACGTTTAAATCTCGCACTGACGTTGTAAGCCCAAAGGCTGACGCTAAAAATCGCAAACCAAACGCTATTGGCGCCGTGGCCAAATTTAGTAAGAAACCGATTAGGGAAAATCCAAAGGTTGGGGGTTCAAACCCAGTTGGGGGCCCAAGAATTCTCATGCCCCTTCCCGGGCGCCAAGTACTGGTCCAACCCGGAACCGCCCGAAAGGGTTTATAAAAAGTTGTAAGAACTTTTTTTCCCAGTCGCCTTTAAAATAAAAAAAATTTAAACAAAACGCTAAATATCCCCAAAACCCTCCTAAACGTTAAAAAGCGAAACTGTGACCCCCAAAAAAGTACTGCCGCTTTATTTTTGCAAAATAAACCCCAAAATTTCGCACGCCTTTATGGCACCTTCGAAAATTACTGACCGGTTTAAAACCCCGACTTTATCCTGTAAAAATGAGCTGGGGGTTCCCCCGGTAAAAAACCCGGCACGATCAAAGGCCAAATTTTTTACGTCCCAAATTTTTAAAGATATAGAAATTTTTTTTTTTGATATGGAGGAAAAACCCACACAAAAGAAATTTAATTGAAATTATATAAACTTTGGGGGTTTGATACATTCTATATCTACGAAAAAAAACACATTTTAGATTAATCATGGAAACAAAAACGGGTTTGAGGGAAAAATTTTTTTGGGCACAAAAAATTTCCCTTAAAAATTAATCCCCCCCAAGGCAATGTTACGCATAGAAAAAAAAACGTTATCCCGGTTTTTTGAATTTTTTTTTCCCTGCTTTTTTTTTTGCGCCCACTGAAAAAGGGAGTAAAAAACTTTTTACCACTTCGACAATATAACCGACACTAATTAAAACAAATTTTTATTAAAAATAAAAAAAATACAAATACTACATTTTTAATTTCCTTTAAAAAAAGGAAATATACCCATTTCCTTTTAAATTTCAGCAACCGGTGACAGGGGTGAATGAAATTTTTTCACCCCTTTGCACGTGCGGTAACATATGAAATATATTCCAACTGAAGAACTAAGTAGGGCCATTTTTTTGCTTTAAAAAAATTGTTTGTATCCCAAATCGGGGGACCCGGGAATTTCGGGTTTTTTCAAAAAAAAACAGAAACCGTAGAGCCCCAAAAATTTAAAAGAATCGGGGCCCACCAAAACGATTACCTTTTTCTGACTAAAATAAATTAGGATTTATTGGAAATTCAGAAAAAGAAAATTCAAATTTGTTTTACGGAAAGAATTTAAATTTTAAAAAATCAAAATTTGTTATCTGATCGTCCCCAAATTTTATGTACCCTAAAACGAAATTTGAGAAAAACGGAGGGGTCGGGGAAATGGGGAAATATGCATATAATTTTATTTTTGTAAACAACGAACAAACTTCTATTTGTGAACAAAGGGAAATTTTTAAAATAATGTGTTTCCCTCAATTCAAAATTTTTCTGCTGCCGAAAAAGGGGCTGGAAAAATAAGAAAAAAATTTACTATTTCATTTTTTTTATTTGGAAAATTTATTGGATAAAAACGAAAACCCTGTATATAACTAAATCCCTTTATTACAAAACCTTTGGGCCCTTTAATGGTTTTTTTTTTCCCATAAACCGTAATTCACCCAAATACTGTCCTTTGGGTTTTTTAATTTTTTAAATTGAAATGTTTTAATTTTAATTTCCCTTGGGATTAAAAAGTTTATTTGACGATAAAAAATTTTCAAGAAAAAAAATCAAAGCACAGATAGTGGTAGGGGCAAAACATTTAGATATTCATTTT
The DNA here is from genome assembly GCA_021229015.1 of Solen grandis. NCBI lineage: Eukaryota > Metazoa > Mollusca > Bivalvia > Adapedonta > Solenidae > Solen > Solen grandis. The sequence continues at coordinate 74,716,043 of CM037781.1, read as the reverse complement.
GTTTTTGTTTCCCTTTGAATAGGTAAATGTGGAACCCCAACGAAGCCCTTTAGCCCAACAGTGTAAAAACAGGGAACATTTCGGGCAAGTAAAACATTGAACTTTGGGCAAAGTTCACGGGGAACCCTTTGGGACAATTTTCATGTAAAAAAAAAATAAAATTTTAAATACTCAAATCTTAAATTTCATTTGTTTCTTCTTTCGCCCAAAAAAAATTGAATAAAAAGGGGTTTTGTTATGCATTTTTCCCAATTAAAGGAAACAAATGATTATGCACCAGAAAGATGAAATTTGGGCCCTTTTTTTCAAAAAAATAAATAAACGAACAAAAAAAAATTTAAAAAAAAGAACAAACCAAGAAAAATTTACCCAATGAAAAAAATTTAGTTTTTTTTAAATTTTTCACCTCAGGGTTTAAAACCCCCTCACGCGACTCATACGTGAGGAGGGGTAACGGGGGCCCACACCACCCCGCCACTTTGGAGCCTTTTTGTAAAGGGAATTTAAAAACCTATAACTTTAAACCTTTTGGGGTGTTTAAAAAAAAACGTTTTCCAAAATTTTCTTTTAAAAATAACAAAAAACCAAAAATAAGCACATTTTTTTATCCCCTGATTTAGCTAATTGTTTTTTTGTTGAGTTTCGGAAGGTAAAAAAAACTGTATAAAAAATAAAATTAAACGAAATAAAAAAATTTCCAAAGAAATATATTTTCAAAAAAAAACAAAAACATTTAAATTTTAAAACCCAATTTAAAAACCCCGTTCGAAAAAAAATTACAAGGAGGAAATTAAAATGTGGATTATAAGACAAAAAATCCAAATCGGCCCCAATAATTTTCTGCGACTTTCCCTTTAAACGCGTTTAAAGGCAATTTCCAATGGGCCCTTTTAACCGTTGAACGGTTTGGGTTTCCCCAATTCAAGAAAGATCGTGTGCTCTATCAAAGTGCTCTTTTTTTCCCCTTTTCTTTTTTTTTCTATTTTAAATTCTTTTTAAAAAAATTTTCTTTTTATAAAAAAAAAATCGCCCTTCAAAATTTTTTATACTTTTTTCTTTTCCATTCATTTGTTTCCCCCCCCCCCGGGAAATTCTTTTTTTCAAATAAAAACAAACAGTCACTTTTCTATCGGGAAAAGTTTTTTCCCAACTACTTTTTTTTTTTTTTTTCTATCTCTCACCCAACTTTTCACCCCACATTCTCCTTCAAAGTCTCAGCGTACTTTTCACTTTCCCCCGAAAATGTCCCCCATCCCCCACTATTTTTTTGATAGTTATCAGGGGGCCGGCCGCAGGTGCGTTAATGCCCTTGAGAGGAACACGGGAAAATAAACGAAATAAAGTGAGGTCCCGGTAGAGAATTTGAAAGAATGGAATTGTTTTTTAAAATTAATGGCGGTGTTTTTTGAAGAAAGGATTCCCAGGGGGAGAACTTACTCTAACTGTTCCTTTGGGGTTTGTACTTTTTTGACTAAAGCTCCGTGAGATTCCACTTTTTTACCAAATTAAAAAAAGGGAAACAACTCAAAAAGAATTTTAATGATTTTTCCTGGGAAACGCAAATTGGGGTAGTATTTTTGTTCGGGGGAAAATTTATTTCCCCCTTATAAAGGAGTGCGACATTTAGCTTTGAATTTGGGCGACAAATAGCGGCAGGGGCCTTTTTTTTTTGGGGGATTTTTGGCTTTACAGATGCACTTTATATATCGTCGGGAAAGGTTTTTTGTGACATTTAACTCAAGGGGCAAACATTTACGTTGGTGCAAAATTTTTTGCTACAAAAGAAAACCCTTTTTAACACACATGAAGATAAAACCCTTTAAAAAAAAGTACGCTTCACTTTAAGATCTCCAATGTAGAAATTTTAACCTAAAGTATTTAACACATAATTTTGCTGATGGCGATTGGGTTCCTTAACTTTGAAATAGAAAGGCAAAAATCCCAAATATCCTATATATTAAAAATACTGTAAAATTTTCCCTTATACATACTCAACAACAAATAAAAATTAAACATCGGGTTTTCAGGGTACTGAAAAAAGGGGTATGACCTTTTTGGGATGCAACTTAAAAATGAAATCGGGGTTCTGACCCTTACCCCCAAATTTTAATTATGAAAAACAGAGAACGAGTTCAACTGTTCTCCGTGCCGCCCTTTACACCTTCACCAACCACCCCAATTTGGTTTCGAGTAGAAAAATCTTTTTTTTTCCCGCCTCGGGAGCGGGGGGCGTGGGTTTCCCGATCTCCAAAAAAAAGGGGGTACGGGTTAAATTTCCCTTGTTTTGGCGCCACTTTTTGGGGTATTTTGCGGGACGGGTTGGCCCGGTGTCTGGATAGTGAAAAAGGTGGGGAAAATCATGCAACATGTCTACGGCGGATACTGCAGGGGTGGCAGCATTTAATCTGCCCCTCAAGTAACATCGCCCCTCCAAATAACTGAAAAAACTTCGGGGGGACGTTAAACCTTTTAAAAAACAAACAACTGACTTAAGGAAAAATTTTGATAAACTCTCGGCGTTTTTTTTCCCTTTTATCACTAAATATTTACAATTTTAAAATTACTACGGAAAAAATCCCCTAGATTTTAGACAAAACTTTTAAAAAACATTTAAAAAAAACCCATATAAAAATCTTCTTACTTGGCATGTCTCCTTCATACCCGGAAAAATTTTTCCTGCCTCATCCAACAGTAAAACCCATTTTGGGATCAACTTTTTCATAGCCCCGAATTTTTCCATTGAGTTGCTCTCTCCGAGCATTTTGGGAAAGCGATTTCCCGGGTAAACTAAACTGACCGTGAAAAGGCTTTCCCTTTTAAAAACCGATTTTAAAAAACGGGCCGGTGCCTTTCTCGGGTTTGGCATGAAAATCTTAAAAAATTTATTTAACTGTTAAATATAAAAAAAGAAATATATTTGTTCGTTTAGGGGGAAAAATGTTTTTTTAAATTTCACGAAAAAAACTTCAAAAATTTATTTTTTCACGATTGCAATAACAAAATTTTTCCAAAATTCACAAAAAAAAAAACAAATTGAATTTCCACATAAAACAAAAAATTTTTCTTTTTAAATTTCATTTTAGAAAAAATTTGGGTGTTTGTTTGTTTTTTTTTACCGATATTTTTTTTAAAATGAAAAATTATCAAACAAGTTTTTCATTTCATCGCAGTAATTTTCTCAATAGCATAGAAAAAGAAAGGGTTTTTTTTTTCCCCTTCAATATTCGAGTGCATTAATTACCGTATAAAACCCGCAAAACACTGGGGATAATACTTTTAAACAGAAGAAATCGCCATCAAATCCCCCCCAAAAAAAATAAAAATAAAGTATAATAATACTTATTTTTCCCTTTGGTCCCTATCTTAAACAAAAAAAATGGTGCGGACAGGGGAACCAAAAAAAAAAAGGGGGAAAAAAAGGGGAATAAACCCAAAGGGGAAAAATGAGAATAAAAAAGGAAAACCCCAGATCCGTTTTTCCCCCCTTTTGTTTCGTTCCAGTAGACCTCGATTTCCAAAAATTTTTGGGCGATTTCAAAAAGGCTTTTTTTCCCATGCGCCCCTTTCCCAAAATGCCTTGTCCTGGTCACCATGAAATACTGCCAAAATCAAAAGCAACATCTCCTTTAATGTGCATTTGTAACAGGCAAATATACGGGGGCAGGAAAATTTTTCCAAAACCCCTGTGACTTTTGAGTTTTTACAAAAACTTAAATATTAAACAAAAGGATCTGACTTTTTGAGTGTTTTTTTTTCCGTGTACCCCATTAATTTTCCCCGTCGTTTTGGGATATTTTTTAGTTGGGAAAAACCGACGCCCGTTTTAAAACCCAACAAAAAAAATATCACAAAGCGACGGAATTTTAAATGGGACAAATTTTTCGTGTAAAATGATCAAAATTTCAAAATTATCAAAAAGGGGTGGTAAAATTTGGGATTTGGACAAAATTATTTTTGAATTGTTTTCCCAAAAGTTTTTTTGATAAAAAACATACAATATCAATATACTATGAATATCCGAACTGAAACTGCGGGGTTTAAAGAAATAGTCTTTTTTATACGCTAAAAAAATTTCAAAAAACCCAAATTAAAAAATACACGTATAAAAAAATACTTAAAAAAAGTACCCAATGTCGGTATTTTCCAGTAGTCCCCGTATAAACACAAAAGTAAACGTTTTTTATCATTTCAAGAGATAGAATTTTCGTTTTTTTCCAACAGACAAAAAGTCGTTCCAACAAAATAAAAAGGGCCCTTTCCCTGCAAAAATAGTAGTCGTTCTTTTCCAACGAGACATAAAGTCTTCCCCTTTACAAAATAAAGAAAGGTAAATTCCTGCAAGATAGTATGCCCGTTCTTTCCCCAAACAACATGAACCCTTTCCCTAAAAAATATATTTAGTCATTCCGCAAAGGGGAATTCATTCATTCCAAGAACATGAATTTCTTTCCTAAAAAATATAGTATGTCATTCCTGAAAGATAAAGAAATGCATTCCTGCAAGATGTATGTCGTTCTTTTCCAAAACGAGACATGAGGTCTTTCCCACAAAATAAGAAAGTCATTCCTGCAAATAGTATGTCTTTTCCCAACGAACAAAAGTCTTTCCTAAAAAAATATAGTAGGGCATTCCAAAAAATTTAAAATGTCATTCATTCCAACGAGAATGAAGCCCGTTCCTCCCAAATTTTAAAATGTCTTTCCTGCAAGATAGAAAGGTTCGTTCAATCCAACGAAAACAGAATCGCCCCAAAAAAAATATATTAGGTCAACCCTGCAAGATAGTATGCGTTCATTCCAACGAGATTTTAAGCCCTTTTCCTAAAAAAAATTTTTAGTTTTGGCATTAAATAAAAGGTAGTATGTCGTTCCTACGAGAAAAAAGGGCCCGCCCCTTTGCGCGACAGTTCTTTCTTTCCCAGATAATTTTTTTTAAACAGAAAAACCCGGGAAAAGGGTTTGTTTTTTTTCCCGAAATATGTTTTTCCCCAAAACAAAGAGTAGTCTTTCCTACGAGACATTTTTGTCACTCCTACGGGGAAGAAAAAACAAACTAAAGAGACAGAAATTTCTTTTCCCACAAGTAAAATATAGAAAAAGAAACAACAACTATGTCTAACCCCTATACCCCAAATTGTCCTTTCAGTCAAATTTTTTGGACTCCCCAGGGAGTGAGTAAAGAAAACTTACGAGTATTTTTACCTGTAAATCCCACTTTCCATGTTTTAAAATTGCCCCCGGGTTAACCTCTTGTTCTGCAAAATTCTTTTGAACCATTCAAGGTTCGTATACGAGTGTTGACTAGAGTTTTCCCCAAATCCCCCATGGGCAATGCAAAAAAAGGGGGAAAACATCCAAAAAACTTGTTCCCAGAACACTTGCCCCAATAATCCTTAATTAGTAGGAAAACATATCACCATATTTAATTCAAAACCCAAAAAACTTTGAAACGTAGGTTTTGGTTATTTTTTTTTTAATAAAATAAAAAAGAATATTTTAAACGTTGATTTTTTTTATCTATGCGGGTGAATGCATTTTAAAAGTAAATATTTACGGTTTAAATTTTTCCATGGTCATTTTCCCCTTTTGTTTTCTGTGGGTTTTTCGATTTTTTGCAACCCTTTTCTTTCCCATTTAATAACCCAAATTTAAACACCTCCCCAAAAATTTTACATATATTGGATTTTACATAAGAAATTTTCCCTTATTTTTTGAAAAAATACCAGGCTTTGAAAAGGGGTTTTTTTATCCACCATTTTTAAAAATTATTTTGCCCGCCTCTTTTTTGTAATAATTGGAGAAAAAATAAATAAATAAATAAAAAATAAATAAAAAAATAAATAAAAAATAAATAAAAAAAAAAAGAAAAAAAAAAAATGAACCCTTTTCTGTTTTTTTAAATTGCGCCCTTTTTTTAAAATTTTAAAATTTTTTTTTAAAAAAAATCAAAAATTTTGGTTAAATTTTAAATTTTAAGAAATTTAAAAATTCAGCTTTTTTTGTGGGTCCGTTTGGTAAATTAAAATATCCCCCTTTTTTTGGGCATAGAACAATACCATAAATTTTTTGTCTTATAAAAAAAAACTTTAAATTGTCGCTTACACGATGGGGGGTTCCATAAAAGGGGACAAAAAATTTATTAAAAGTGATTTCCCCAAAACAGCCAAAGAAATTAAAAACATAAATATTTTAAAAAAATTACATGCCAATTAAACAAAATGGAGGGGGGCTGAATACATTTTAGGAAATTGACCACCCCGCTTAAAATAAGCCCCCCCCGGGGTTTCGCATTCAGAGGCCTTTTTTAAAAGTCGGGACAATCAGTACAGTCACTTATTCGATAGCTTTTTAAAAAGGTAAAGATATCGGGTTAGAGAGATAGAGAGAGGTGAAGAGAGCAATCAAAAAAATTATATGTTTTTTTTTCTAGACATCCCGGGTCGTTAGGGTTTAAAAACGGCAATCGGAACACCTTGGGAAATTTCCCGCATTCTTCATCACCCCATTGGGAAATTTTTATCACAAGGGTTCCAAATTGATGTGATCGGAAAAAACAGTAACGAAAACAACGAAAAAGTAAAAACCCCTTGTGACCTTTTCCAAAGGGTCCCAAGCCCTCCTGGCGAAAGCCCAAACAAAGGGCCACTTTGTGCCCTGTTTTGCTGGCTTTTAAAGGGAGAGAAAAAAGTACAGGGCGTTTGTTGGTAGGGGGCCGAAAGTTTCGGGGTACCGAAAATGTCAATCCCGGCCCCTCGGGCCCCAAAATGCCTTCCAACGTTGCTATGGGAAGTTTTCCCAGCGCCCCCATTTCTTTAAAATTCTAACCCCTTTTTGTGAAATTTATCAAAAATTGATGATGGAAAAGTTTTCCCCTTAAACGAAAAGGGGAAGGGGAAGTTTAATAGATAGAATACGTAAAAAGTTTTTTTTTAGGGGTTTCCAAAAAACGTTGTTTTTTGAACCCCCCGCGATTTCAAAAATTTAAAAAAATTTTTCCCAAAAGACGCCAAAAGAAAAAAAACGGGCCCCAAAAAAAAAACCCAAAACCCGCCGAAAAAAGGCTTAGGAAATCAAATCAACAAAAGGCGAAAAACGCCGGGAAAAATTTCCCCAAAATAAACAGGTATGTTTGTTAAGTGACTTTTCTTTTTGGGGGGGGGGGGTTAAAAAGGGGGGGGGGCCCAAAAAAAAAAACAAAAAAAATCCGAACTTTGTAAAAACTTGGGGCCCTGAAAACAGCCTGGGTCCCGGGGCCCTTAGGGAAGGGCCCCAAGGGGTTTTCCGAAAAAAATTGTCGTTTGGATCGGGGGATCCTAGGGTTTTCTTTTTATCGTCAATTTTTATTTCTTTAATTAATATAAAAAGGAAAAATTTCATTTACAAATTCTCTTTTAAAAAAGCATTTGTTTTCCTTCCCCTAAAGAGGGATAAAGAAAATAAAAATTTAAATTTTTACAACAAAAAAAATTTCAGACACATTCACCTTTAAAATAAACTAAGGTAAAGATATTTTTTTCATATTTTAAAATATCAGAAACACAACAATCCCTCGCGCCCTTTTTAATTGGGAATTTTTTTAAACCCTTCCCAAAAAATATCTCTTTCCCTTTTTCCCCCTGAACGGCCCTTATAGTTTCCCAATTTTTCATTTTTTTGACACCCTTTCCCCCTTGCCAGCAGGATCAAAAAATGTCACGGGGGTAGGGCGTATAGAAAAATGTGGGTTTTTTGGGACTTTCCCCTGGGGGGGGGGGCTCTGAACCTTTTTCCCAACCGTGCATATAGCGAAATGGGGGAATTTGGGGAAAAAAAAAAAAAGGGCCCAAAAGCTCGAGGGGTTTATTTTCTTTTCCGCCAAAAATATTTGGGAGGTTAAGGGTTTAAAACCCACCGGTCGCAACTTTTTCCAAATCGTAAAAAGTCTACAATAGAAAACAAGTAAATCTTCCCTAGGCCTAGAAACTGAGAAAGCAGAGAGATAGATCTAGGACGGTTAACTCAATCAAATTAATGTTCCCGGGAGGGGGTTTCATTTCACTTGTCTACTGCCTAATATCACAAAAAAGAAAAAACCTGTTTTCTAACTTTGGGTTTTTGTTACTTTGAAACATTTAAAAAATGCTGAAACACAGCAGTATCACGCTATAAAAAGATAAAAAGGCAACCATCCAACTCAAATTTTCCCACCCAAACAATGTTTTAAGGCAAATAATTTTAAAAAACTTAAAAATTTCCTTAAACTGGGAAAAACTTTTTCCCCCAAATTCCTGTTTTAAAAACACATGTTTCAGGTACATTACTTAGCATAGAAAAATTTGGGAAACCGAATACAAAACATTTATGGGCAAAGATATAAAATATTTTGGGTTTTTTTTATTATTAGAAAAAACCCAAATCAAAAAAATTAAATTTTCCTTTAAAATATTATTTAGCGCTAAGAACTTTTGGGGGGAAAAATTTCGCCCCCTAGGAACTCCCCCTTATTTTGTTTGACCCCAAGAAAAGTGACAAAAACCTAGCCCTTTTTTTTACACAAAAGGGTATTTTCGGGGTTTAAAAGATCCGAACCCACAATCTTCTGACCCGGGGGCCGGGCACTCAAACCAGACGACAACACAGACTAAAAAAAAATCTAAAAAGATTGAAAACGTCGGGGGGGACGGTAAAAGCTCAAGTAAACAAACGAACAAACAAATAAAAAAACAAAAAAACCCCGAAAAAAAAAAAAACGAACGAAAAGAATGTTGAAAACTTTTAACCCAAAAATGATGACAAAACCGAACAGATAAATTTGGGTCCTGCGAAAAGAAATTTTTCCCCCTCTCCAAAGTAAACAAAAAGGGGTACCCATTTTGCTCGGGACCAAAAAAAAAAATTTCCAATATTGTAAAAAAAGTGAAAAATGCCCCAAAACCCTTTGCTTTAAACAATTACACTTTTGTAAATCGAAAAAAAATATATAAAAAAAAAATTAAATGAACGGGTAATAAAATAAAAAAAATTAATAAATTTTTTTTGTGAAAAAAAAATCAAAATAGTCAAAAGTTAATAAAGAGGAAAAAAAATAACATGCAGAAAACGGTTCCTTGTTATTATTAGACTTCCCTTTGCATGTTTGACATCGCTGGCCCCCTTTTTTAAAATCGTTTATCTTTTTCTAAAGTTTTCCGTATTGACACTTAGATCAATTTAAGGTCTTTAAAGGATTTCCCTTTCCGTCTGAAACACGATTTCGGTTTTTAAACCCCTTGTCAGATTTCTGTGTGCAAACATCCGCAGATCTATCGACCACCCTTTCCCCCATGTAACTTTCAACGTATACACCTGCAAAAAAAACCCCGTTTTTGCATAAAAATTGCGATTTTATGAAACTTTAAAAGTTTAAAAAAAAAAGAACTCAAAAAACTAAAAAATTTTTTTTTAATCTTTTGATCTTTTTAATGAATCGTTTAAAATAGGGAATCAAATTGAAAACAAACAGTGCTAGACACAGTACGTTTTCCCCAAATGCATCCTGGGAGGGTAAAATGGTCACCCTTAAGGGCATTTTTTCGAGTACAACCCCCCCCTTTCATTAAAATAAAAAATAAAACAAATAGTGATCAGTGGCCATTTAGTTGCCCGCATACCAATTTTGGGTCCAGCCCATCCAAAAAAATTTAAATTTCTTCGGTCTGTTAAAAACAAATTAAATATGCCCTTTTGGGCAAAATTTATATATTAAAAAATCTCTCAAGCTTTTCGAAAGCAAATAAACTAAAAAAATGAATATTTTATATCAACACCCGGGGTCCCATAAACAAAAAGAAAAGTACCCTACGTTCTCAAGAAATATTGAAAACAAAAAAAAATCGCGAAAAACAAATTTAAATACATTTTCAAAAGGAAACAACCAAAGTCTTTTTAAGCAAAAGGGCACAAAAATTTTCAATACATTCAACTTGGGTTAGAAAAACGTTTTCGAAAATTCACAATTACTTGCAAATGAATTCAACAAAAAGCTAGTGCTACAAGTTAATTTTTGATTAATGAACACTGAACAAAGGAATTTTGGAATTGTAATAATCATTAAGATATGTAACTCCTCTCCTCTTTCTCCTCTCCCCTCCCCCCCCCTCTCTACCTGTCTGTTTCTCTCCCCTCTTAATGCATCTCGTCTTTTCCTGTCTGTTTAATCTATTTTTCTGCGCCTTTTCCCGGGGAGTGGGTTTAATAGAACGAAGGATTACCCGAACCCCCAAAAGAAGAAAAAGGGGACTTATTATTATATGGGACCGCCAAATCCCCCGACGTACCCCGGAATTCGATTTTCATGGTCAGGTCCTTTTCCGATAAAAAAGGGCCGTCATAAGACTGAGTCCTATGGAAAAACCGGTTGCAAGGTGACCATTCCCCGAGGGTTTTGGTAAAACTTCGCTTTTCGCTGGTGGGCTATTAAATTTGCAAATAGTTTTTTTTGGGTTAGGTGGCACAAAAATAAAATTTCCCGACTTCGCATTTTCCCATTTGTACAAGTACGCACGGACATTATAATTCAAAAAAAAGAAAAACCGGTACAAAATGGAGAAATTGGGGGTCACACAGTCATGATTTAATCAAAGGAAAGGGGCTGTTTAAAGAGGTACTTCTAAAAAAACCAATTGACTGTAAGTACTTGAAAAGGGTGAAACGTTTGGCGAAAAAAAAATTGCGCTTCATGGGTAAAAATTTGACTAAACGAAACACAAGCATAACGGGAAAAAAGAACTTTTTTGATTTTTTGGATTTTAAGGGCCCCTCTTAAACAGAAAGGTCAGTCATAAAACGCCCCCAAACCGGTTAGGGGGGGTTAATCAAGTTCATAAATTTTGTATCGATTGAAGCCTACATTTTGGCAACTGTAAGGCCCACCCAAGTTAAAAAGACGGGGAACTCGAACCCAAAAATTTTTGGGAGGCTAAGGATTGTAAGTCACCAATTTCCCAATCTTTTGGCCAAAGGAATCTAACCAAAGTGTTTTTGGGTTCAGTCATATAGCGCCCGGGCCTAAATTGGGAAAAAGGGTGGAATAAGATATTTGGGGTGCCCCCAAAGGGAAACCACGGAAAACCCCACCGATTTCACTGGGGGGGTTTTCCCTCAAAATAAAAAGTAAAAGTACCATAAAAGGGATGTGGATAAATTCAAGTCGAAAGGGGAAATGAAAATCATCCCGAGAAGATAAAAAAATTTTATCAAAGAACCATATCACTCTTCTTTTCCCCCCTAAAACCTTTTGAATCCCCCCAAGGCCCAATCAAAAAATCAAATTCTTAAGAAATCTTAAATTATCAAAAATCGCGCAAATTTCCCTTCAAAATCGTTTTCGCGTATCCGACCCAATGAAATTTTGCGATTGGTAAAACGAAAAAAACGAAATAAAAGGGGGCCATGATGCCCAAAAAGGGCTCACCTAAATTATAAATGGAAACCCAATTTTAAAATTTTCATATTGACCTTTTTTTTGACCCCAAATAAACCCATTTTTGAACTTGTCCAAGATTTTAGGGAAACAAAAATTTCCGCCCAAAGTTTCATGAAAAGGGGGCCAAAAATGTGACCTCTAGAGTGTTAAAAAGGGTTTTTTATAAGATTTTGACCTCATGACCTATTTTTTGACCCCACTTTACCCAAATTCAAACTTGTCCAAGTTTTTAAAGGGGAAAAACTTCCGCCCAAATTTCAAAAAAAAAATTCCCAAAAAAATTTAGCCTCTAAGTGTTAAAAAGGGTTTTTCAAGTTTTTAAACCTAAAGACTTATTTTTTGACCCCCACTTGCCCCAAATTCTAACATATCCAAATTTTTTTGGAAAAAACATTCTGACCAAGTTTCATAAGGGTTGAGCCAAAAAATGTGCATCATAGTTTTAAACAAGGTTTTACTAAATTTAACCTTATGCCCCAACTTTTTGACCCCAAAATAAACCCAAAATTTCCCAACTTGCCAAAAAATTTTTTTGGAGAGAAACTTTCTAACCAAATTTCATGAAGTTTTGGGGCCCAAAAAATTTGGGGCCCTCTAAGTTTTAACATTTTTAAATAAGATTTTTGACCTCGTGCCTACTTTTTGCCCCCACAGAACCAAATTTCAAATTTTTTTCCCAAGTTTTTGTGGAGAAAAAAATTTTAAACCAAGTTTCCCATAAAAATTTGGCCAAAAATTTAAGGCCAATGGGGTTTTAAAAGCCAAATTTTAAACGACGCACAACGGACGACGGACCCGGGACGAAGGGGGGCAAAAAACCACCTTGAGCACTTTTGTGCCCCGGTAGCTAATAAGTAAATTTTTGATGCAAAAGCATCAAGTCCCGGGAGACGAATTATTTTTTTTTCATTTTAAAAAGTTACAATTTGAAGGACATCTGAAAGAGCAATAACCCTTTGATTGAAAATAAATCCCATCGATAGTGAACAGGAAATTGGGGAAAATGATGACAAAAACGGTTTAATAATAAAAAGTTATGGCCAGGGTTTAAAACCCTTTAACGCCTTTTCTTTTTAAAAGGGAGAAAATTTGGTCAAAATAGATAAGATTTAAAGGCCCTTGATAAAATTTGAACAATTATGGAATTTGAATCAAAGTTTTAAGGTTTAGAATTTTTTGCGGGTTTTTCACGACGACTTACGCTCCCAAACGAGACAACGCACCAAGTGATGACAAAAAAAACAATACAAAATTTATAGTTTTTAAAAAAACAACTTGCAAAAAACATTTTTATTATTTTAATAAAAGTTGGGGGTGCAAAAAAACTTAACTTTTTTCCTGTTATTAATACAGCCTCAGTCTTTAAAAACCTTTTGGGGTGGCAATGTAATCAAAGCGAAATTAGCGCTGAAGACCCGGGTTTTTTAAAATGTGATGAGTCTCCCCTTTTTTTTTTTTTTTTTGTTTTTTTTATCAAAGTAATTTTTATAAACGAGATAAAATTTTTTTCCCAGGGGTTTAAAACCCTTTTTTTTTTCCCTTTGCATAGCAGGGCCCATTACAAGAAAAAAAGAACACCCATTTGTCTCAAAAAGACTGCTAACAAAAAGAAACATCGCCCAATTTTTCTACAGTTTTTAAATTAGCTGTTTTATATCAGTAAGGGAAGCAAATCTAAACCAAAAAACTTTTCGGTCATTTTTTAACTTATGTAATTTTTTTTTTTTTTTTTTTTTTTTTTTTTTTTTTTTCAATTTCATTTTATATCCCAATGAACTTAAAATGGGGAAAAATTAATAAAAATTAAAATATTCTTAAAACATCCAACTACTTAAGCACTCCCCCAAAAGGACCAACAGTTTATAATAAAAATGATTTTGCGAGACATATTAACAGAGATGGGAAAAAAAACCCCTTAAAACCCCAACGGGAAAATATTTTTTAAAACCCCACAGCAACATTGAATATTCAACCCTTTAAAAAAGTTTTAAAAAACTAGAAAAATTGCAACCAAAATTATTTTTAATATTAATAAATTATATTAATTATAGGGGGGGCTAGACAAAACATTGGGCCTAACACCCTTTCCCTAAAAAAATGCATTTTGCAGAACACAAAAAAACCCAAAAAAAATTTTTTCCCTTCCCCTTTTAATAAATAAAAATAACAAATTAACTTGGAAAAACTATACATAAGAGTTGTTTTCATTCAAAAAGAAAAGTTAATAAGAAGAAGTGTGTTTTGAAACCCGGGGTTAAAGATTTAAACCCATAATTAACAGATGTTATACCAAAAACAGATTGAATCGATTGCATATTTATAGGATCCCCACCCCGTTTTTCCAAACCTAATGAACAAACAAATTTTAAAAACCCCGAAATTTGGGGTTTTTTTTTTGTTTGTTTTTTATTGTTGTTGTTTTTTAAAAAAATGACCCCAAAAAAACATTTTAAAAACCTTTAACAAGCCCATGCAAATAAATGACCTATAGCAAAATAGGGTTTTTTCAGGGTTTGGAAATAAAAAAAAAAATTTAACAGAAAAGTGAGAGAACATGTAGGTCTTACTTGAAAACGCTTTATAGATGAAGTAAATAATTTAAAAAAATGCATAGGGCCCACTACAATTTCTCTATAAGAAATGTGGATCTTTTTTTACTTAAAATTTAAGAAGAGAGGGGGAAAGAGAAGAGAGGGGAAACAAATCTACTTGTAGAGTTCCAAAAAAATTAAATTTAAAAAAAATTTAAAAAATTTAAAAATTAATCCAAAAGATTTCGGGAAAATCCTTAGAAGAAATCTAAAGGGCTATGGGATAATGGCCCCAAGGGCAATTCGATTTTAAGATGAAAGCAAAGAGGTGTACTAAACGGCAGCCCCAAATAGACTGTTAAAAAAGCCTTTTATTAATTGGTTTTTTAAAAAATGATTTTTCAAAAAGTCATCTAAATTTAAAAAAAATTTATTTTATGTTTTTTTAAAAAGTCCTTTTTTTGTTTTTGTAATGAATTTAAAACATTACAGGGGCCCACAAAGGGAACTCTATTGTAGTATTTTTGAAAACGGCTTTTTAAAGTAGAGAAAATATAAAAAACAACACAAATATAATTTTGAAACTTTTTCAATCATTACATTAATTAAAAATCGTGAAAAATTAATACAACCCAATACTTTAAACGAACGTATCGATTGGCTTTGTTATTTTTTTCCAATTATAGTAATTAAGCATCTACATATCCTCAACTATCAAGCAGAAAGATTGCAAAAAATTTCCCCCGAGGGGGCCCCTTTTTTTTCAAAAGTTAAACGTTCATTTAAAATACCACATAGTTGAATTTTTTTCCAGAAAAAAACTCAAGGGGAAACGATTTCTCCATGGGAAAAAATCAAGGAAAGGCGAAATGACAAAGTTTTCCTTAGCGTTTTTTATTTTTTAAAAAATATTTAAAACTTTCGCCCTTACCTAACAGCTCGCTAAACTGCCCCTAACACCAAAAAGAACAATTAAAACCTCTTTTGCTTTTCTTGAAATTTAAAAATGATTAAATCTGTTTTAAAGGGGGTTCCCCGCGATAAAAACGGAAACCACTATATTTAAAACAAATTTTAAAAATTTATGAAGAACAAAGATAGCACTGTAGATTTTATCCCGGGAATTAATTATTTGGGAAAACAAACCACAATTTTGGGAAAAAGGGCATCAACACTTCGAGGGTTTTAAAGATTTTTAAGAAAACAGACTTTGACAAAGCGATAGTGGTTTTGATTGAAAAAATCATGGAAACAGATTTTGGGCCCATATAAACAGGATTTGAAGCAAAGGCACGGAAAAATAAAAAAACTTTTAAAATGTTCTTTTTTACATGATTTCATACCATTTTGTCGATTTGATTTTAAAAAACCCCATCCCCCCACAGACACTGTAAAAAATTTTTTTAAAGATAAAACCTAAATAATTTTCTTAAAAAACCCACGAATATTCAAGTTTTCAGTCCCATTTGGGGCTATTTTATATTCGGGGCACATTTTTTGTCCTTTTTTTTAAAAAATTAAAGATTTAAAAAAGATTATTGCATATTTATTTTCCCGGGAAAAAACCCTCGGAACCCAAAAACATTATTGTGTTGTTACTTGCAAGAATATGATATTTTTATGCAATACTAAAACATTAGATTAAATTTTTGAAATGATTTGGGTCAATTTTTTTAAAAAAACCCCATTTAAATTTAATACTAAATAAACCAATTTATGTTTGTTAACATCAAAACTATCAAACTAAATTTTATATAAAACCACATAAGGGAGGTTTAATATAAGCACACCCCATTTTGGGTTTTTTTTAGATCTTTTCAAAAACACCGCTTTTTTATAATAACCAAAAAAAAACAAAACTGGGAAATATTTAGGGGTAGGTTTTTAAAGTTTTTGTAAAAAAGGGAAAAAGAATATGGGGAAATGCACGTAGATATATGTGAATACTTTTTAAAAATTTTTTTTTTTAAAAGCTAATAAAAAAAACGGGAAATTTTTGTTATTAATTTTTTCATCTACACAAGCTTCTGGGACCGTTGGCCAAAGGCAAACCCCCCTTGCATCTTTCTCCTGGGTATACATTAATCAAAAAACAATTTGTGTATTTTCTAATATGTCCTTCGAAATTTTAGTTTTTAAAATTTTTAAAAATTTAAACAATACCTACGAAATTTAAACCAAAAACCCGCCCTGCATTTTCCGAAAATTGGGGGGGTAAAAAATATGTATTTTGCAGAAAAATATATATACGCCCCCCATTTTTAAAAAACAAAATTTTGTAAAAAAAGAGATAATTAACACCAATTTAATGCGAGATTAATTTGCGCCTTCAATTTAAACAACCGTGAAACAAGCCTTTTGTTTTAGAGCGGGCAATATACGCCCGAAAAAGGAAAAGAAAATTTAAATTTCATTTGACAAATGGAAAAATTTTCTTTTTAAAAATTTAAAAAAGTTTTTTGTTGCTTTCAAAACACCAAAACATATAACATTTATGCCATTTTGACTATTTTCATTACCATCTCCACCAGAAATTTTTTATCTGACTTTTATAACGAACAGTCATAAGGATGGGGGCATAATTACAGTCCCCTCTTTTATAAACATCTGTAGGGACTAATAAACAAAAAGAAATATTTTCGCATTATATAATAGGAAAAGGTTTCCCTTTATCTTTTGACCTTGACCCCCAAATTTAAACGAAACCCTTTCACTTGACTTCACATCAACTCCCAAAAGGTTGGGCAATTTTTTGGGGAAAAAATTTTTTAAACTGCATAAGAGATTCAAAATACAGATGGGCACAAAATAACTAACATTGTAACCCGTATGACCCAAAATGAGTGACAAGAAAAATTTTTCCCGTGCGAAAAAACTTGACCTTTAAACCCAAAACATCCCAAACTAAACCCCTGCACAAACCTCTTTTTTTTGGTTAATATTATTCAAATAATTTTAATTTTCCTCAGATGTTCTAAAATAAAGAGTTTGGGGGAAAAAAAAATTCTAACATTAAAACCCGGTGAATTGACCTAAAAAGGGGACCTTGACCTTAAGTAAAGGCATTTGGGGTTTTTGGCGATCTTGCAAAACGAAAAACATCGCTCATAAAAATTCTTAAACCAAATAAGTTTTTTAAAACCTTTAAATGTTTAGGGGGGGGGGGGGGAGTTGTTAATTTTGTATAAAAACTGAAAATTAAAAATTTTAAAATACAAAGTGAGGTTTAAAATATAAACAGTAAAAAACCCCGAAAAATGAGACCAAAATGGGGTTTCCCTCTGAAAGGGTCTTAAAAATTTAGTTTTGGGCTCATTTTTGAGTTATGGGTCTTTTCATAAATATTTCATTTCCCGTGTTGGGCAAATGCAATACTTTTTTTTATAACGGGCCCCACATTTTCCCCAACACAAAATTTTTTTTAAAATTAGGGTAAAAAGTACATTAAATTAAGCAAGTTTTTTGGGGCACATTCAAAAAGCAACCGTAAAAAAAAAAGGAATAGTTTTAAAATAAATTTTGTCTTAAACTTTTGCAAAACATTTAAAAATTTAAAAGGGGTGATTGGGATTTTTATTTTCGGTTTTTCAAATTTCGGGAAAAAATTTAAAGTTGTCTTGAAAATTAAAACCAATAAAGATTTCCTTTAAAAAAAAAATACTAAATAAGGGTAATAAAAGATTTTGGAAAATAATAATTTCAAAAAAACCGATTTTTAAATGCAAAACTAAAAAGACCCATTTATTGGCGTATATAAAATATTAAACAATCACCACCTAATTGGTTTTATATTTTCGCCACTTAAAAAAAGGTTTTGTACAACAATAATTTCAAAAACTACACAAGACCATTTAGGCGTAAAATAAAATATTTAAATTCACCACATGTTAATTTGGTTTAAAATTTGCGCCCTTAATTTTTGGGTTTATACGATCAAACCCCCCAAAATTGGGCGTGAATATATAATTTTAAGTCAATGAAAAAACAAAATGCTTACCTTTTTAAAAAAACAATATATTGTAAAATGTCTAAATTCCAACCAAAATACCGACTTGGTTTTTTTTCCCTGCGCAACCCCGCATGTGTAGTTTTTTTTTTAAAAAAACACGGAAGTGATGACTGCGTTGAAAGGGGGTGGATTTTTTTGAGGATATTTTTTTTTTTTGAGTAAAAATGGAATAATTTCACCGGGAAATGATACACGTTTTTGCATTAATTTTTATTATATCAAAATTTTCAAAGTTCCCAAAACCAAATAAATTTTCTTTTCATATTAATTTAAATTTCTAATAAAAGCCCATAAAAATACCCTTTTAATAATAAGACCTGGTCCTCCCCCCTATTTGTCGGCTTCGTTTTCTCGGCTCCAAAAAATGAAACATATATTTTAAATGTAGACAAAAATTTTTACAAAGAAGGGGCCAAAACACCTTTATAGGGCGGATGGGACTGCTACAGGGGTTGGAATAACCCCAAAAACACCCAAAAATAAAAGTACTTGTCATTGGTGGGGATTCGAACCAACAAACCCCAACATAGACTCCCAGTCCGGATCATAATCAATAATTAATGAATTTTAAAAAGTGTTTTAAAATTTTCACAAAGCAAAGCAAACTTTAAACCCAAATTCCTACAAAAAATTTATTTAGCGGGAAATATTAAAGTAGATTGTGACAGGGTTTAAAAAAACCCTTTTCAATTTAAAAGTGCAAGTTATGTATCACAGTTTTAAAAAATTTTCAATTTTGGGTGAATAAAACCAAAAAAATTTTCACGTGCGCCTCGGAAAAGCTTTTGGTAACCGGCATAAGTTCAACTTTGGGGCCGTTTTTTCTGACCCTGATTGAATCTCAAATTCCTCAATGGGGGATGTACGATATTAAAAGGTCCTTTTAATTGGGTTTTTCCTCAATGTTGAATTTATAATAACTGTATATCACACACAGAAAAAAGGGGGGAAGTGCGCAGAAATAAAAAGGGCCCTTTCTATATCTCTAGGGCCACTCTATCTTTTAATTTTTGGCCCCCAAAAATGGGGCAGATGTCTAGGTCCTCACATGTGTTGCAAAAACAGTATTTTGTGTGTGTTTTGTGTTTTTTTTGCCATCACAATTGAAACCGTATAAAATTTAGTAAAATTTTTAATTTTGAGTTTTTGTGGGTCCAAACCCTTGCCGCACAATATTTTCGGTTAAGTTGGGAAACCAGAGTAATAAAGAATCTTGGGGCCGGGAAAACGAACACAGTTATAAGTACTAAGTAATCAAGTTAATGATTGAATAGGACTTCAACTGTTGAAAAAAAGGACACCAAATTTAAGAACCTGTTCCACTTAACATTTATATTTTCACATATTTAATGCTATCCCGCGGGTTTTTAAGGGGGGGATTTGAAAAGGGGGGGCCTTTTTTTGGGGAAATATATTTCGTTTTTTTACTAACCCAAACTCAACACAGCTGTGGGTTTCGTATCCCGATCTGACCACAGCGCCTCTAACCCCCAAGGACTTAGAGTGCTCATACAAAACCCACTTTTTTTATTATAGCTTGTCGTCCCCAAAGACCATTCAACGAGAAAGAAAACTACTGAACCAAAAGACACTTCCCAACACCAAAACTTTTTGCTGGGGTATTTCTTCCAACAAGATTCCAAAGGGAAAAAACATTTACCCCAGCAAACCCGCCGCAAACTAAAAGGGAACAATTTTAAAAAAGACCATAACAAAAAAACAGCATATGTGATCGCCTTTTTTAAAATTATCTACACATACGATTAAAAAATTTTTTTCTTTTCCCCCTATAAAGGATACACCTTATCTATTTTACCTGCATTTTATAAGAAAATAAAAGATGGCCCGCTTAGAACGATATGCCCATCGCTTAAATAGGTTTTATTTACGTACGTTCCGGCACAGAGGGCCAGTCGTTAAATTTTCCGAGTTTTTGCGATAGTCCGTGGGGAAAACGTCCCCTTGTATATTACAAACAGAAACACAGTCTACAAATCATTTTAATTACAGTTTTATAAAAATGGAAGTAAAATTAAAACCCCTCATTTAAAGGGTTTGGGAAAAATGATGTCGCATTAAATGTGGGCAAATAAATTTTTTTCCCTGGGAACTTAAGTTTGCATGAAGGTTTTTTTAAATTAAAATTTTTCCACTTTAGAATTTAAATTTTTCCAAGTTTATGAAAATTTAAAAGAACAAAATGAAATTTAAATTTGGGCTTAATTTTGGGATTAAATCAATGATAATGTAATCAATTACCCGTAAAACGTTTCCCCGAATAATTAAACTCTGGACAGTTTCCTTTATTTGGCCTTTTCGTAAGGGAAAAACCCCAATTCCAAAAAGTCTACCCACAATGCAATGCAAGTGAAGTAGTTTTTAAGGTTTAGGGGTTTGGGGTGCCGTTTTACGAAATTTCATTTGGGTACCCTTTTCTGATTAAAGACGTTTATTTCTCTCTCCTCCCATAACACTTTGGGGTGAAAAATGCAGGTAAAAATTTCTTGCCCAAAATCTTTTCAAATTCTACACCGTCGTAACGGAGACAAAACGACTCATAGACTTTGGCATTATAACTTTACATTCTAGAACACTTCTATTTGGAAAAGTAAGTATTTAAAGCAATGATTCGTAACAGTGGTTTGGGCTGGGCCCATCCCTTTTAGACAGTAGAATCATTGCAGCTGGGGGGACATTTAAGACCTCGGAACCACCCCTAAAGGCCCTCAAAAGGTTTTTTCCATTTAACCCCCCACCGAACCCCCAAATTTCCGATCTGTGTTTTTTTTTTTTTCTTTTTCTAGTATACGGGTTATACAGTTTTTAAAAAAAACCTTTTTTTGGGAATTTCCGACCTAAACCCGGGCCCCATTTTTGGGAAAAAGTTAGAGGAAACAAAAAACTTTTTTTGCTGCCTAAGAGGCAAGACGTAGATTTGCAAAAGTTTTGCATTTTTTGTAAAACATGTATTCCGTTAATTTGGTTTTTAGTTGACCGTCGCGCGACAAATTTCAGTCCCTACACGAAGCCCAAACCAATTATAGAAGGAAAAGAACCGACTGCGGGGAAAAACTAAAGTTACATCTCCAAATTTTAAAAATTCATCACAGGAGTTTTTAAGACTATCAAAACATAAGTAAAAAAACCCAAAAAAAAAAGTCCCCCAAAACTGCATAAATTTAAAAACCCCAAAAGGGTTTCAAAGCCTTTTTTGCCCTTTGGGTTTAAAAATTTTCGATCGGAAAAAATGAAAGGTACAAAATAATGCCCTACTCGATAAAAAAAACTAAAAAACAACCCAAAAAAAAACCCATGGTATTTTTTAAAACATGCCACCTACAGGAATAACCAAAGATTTTTTCTCATTTTCCCCCGAGTAGACAGTTTGTAGTCCCACAACACCAATTTTCAACTTCGGGGGTAAATTTTCAAAATAATTGTTTGTTAATTGCAATAGTTTTTTTAAACAAAATTAAAATTTTTTTTAAACATTTCAAAATATTGCTATTCCTTTTTAAAAAAATTTTAAAAATTTAAACCAAAAAATAATTAAAACTCAGGAAAACCCCCAAAAGAATAAAAAAGAATTTTTAAACAACATTTGTTTTGCATGTTTTTTAAAAATATTTAACTTATTTTTGTTTTTTAAGGAAACATA
Source organism: Solen grandis (assembly GCA_021229015.1). Lineage (NCBI taxonomy): Eukaryota > Metazoa > Mollusca > Bivalvia > Adapedonta > Solenidae > Solen > Solen grandis. The sequence continues at coordinate 74,694,403 of CM037781.1, read as the reverse complement.
AATCAAAATCAAGTTTCGGGAGACCCCAAAAATTTAAAATTAAAAAGAAAATTTATGTACAAAAAATCATTTATAAACTAATTTTGGAAAAATGCAGAAACCCTAATATTTAAAAACATAGTTTTTTAAAAATTTTAAAAAATAAACACTAATTTTCCCTTTTAAAAACCCTTTCCCCCATAGAGGAAACCATGAAAAGATCTAAGCGAACAGCATAAAAACCAATCAGGTTTTTTTGCGTTTGCTGCCCTCAATGGGCTGGAAAAGAGGATTTTTTAATTTAAAATTTTGGTTTAAAGGGTTTTTTGTGGTTTTCCCCAGATCAGGGTTTTGTGGGAAAATACGAGTGCTCAAAAAAGAGTCTATATGAAGGGGAAAAAAAGGGGTTTAAAATCGTTAAAAATACTTTATTAAAAAGGGGGTATCTTTTAAAGCAGCATTTAAACCTTTACTTACAGACAAACCCGACCATGTTTTTCCCTTTAAAATACTTCATACAATTTTTTGAGTTTCATATTTTAAACCCCGTTGAAACAATGGGCATTGTTTGAGTAAAAAAATCATCTAAAGTACCAATTTTTTTTTTTTTTTATCGAGAAAATCCCATCTAAATTAAAAAAAAACCCCGATTATAATTTCCAAACACAAAAAAAAACATTTTATGAGATATCTGACCTCCCCAAAAATGACCGCTAAAAAACAAGTCCCCCTTACTTTTAAAAATACAAATTACATGTTTTAAAATCTGTCTATTAAACATTCCTTCATAAAAATTTAAAACCCCTCTAGATATTGATCAAGGGGAAAACCCCTGCATCATTTTAAAATTTTAATCAAGGTCCCTTTAAAAAACCTTTCAAAGACTCAGGCCCAAAGCATTCATCTACAAATTGGAAAGGGGATTTTACCCCTAAGACAATAAAGGTTTTGAAATTTTTTTTTAAAATTCATACAATAACTTATGGGGCCCCTGATGACCCCGACACAACCCATTCATTACCTTTTAAAATATTTTTTGATATAAAACACATTGTATAACTCTTGAAAAAAAACATTCCCAAACTAGGCCCAGTGGGTAGTGGAAAAACAAGTACTGAAAAAGGACCGCTTAACACAAAGTGTTGCTAAAAGTAAAAATAAAAACCCTTTTAAAAAAGGGCGCTAGAACCCGGGTTTGCTGTTTAAAACAGGTGGTCCCCTAAAACAGGTTACAAAATGCTTTGCATGTTACACTTTATAGAAGACCCCGCTTTAAAAGAAAACGAAAGAAAGTATAATAAAAGAAAGATACAGCTAATAGTTTAAAGTTTTAAAAGGAGAGAGAGAGAGAGAGAAAAGGGCGGAAGATATCCATAAAGGAAAATAATATAACATCTCGTAAAAATAGTAATATTTATAATTGTTATCATTAACCAATCTGACATTGGGGAGATAAACAGGGCAATAAAGTTACGCCCTCCTATCTTAGATGGTGTAAGTTTATAAGTTTTCCGGGAAAAAACCTAATTTTTGAAATTTTAGGGCAAATTTTTTACGAATTAAAAAGAAATTTGGGAAATCAAATGTTTAAAAACCATTCAATTGGGAAACTCCTTTTCAAATTGATAGTTAGCATAGAGATAAAATACTTAATAGTTTTTTTTTCAAAAAGGAAATTTTTTTTTTTTATAATAAGAATTGTGACTATTAAACGATAAACAGGTTATTTACTTTTAAACACTTGGGGATAATAAAGGAGGGGAAAAAGGGAAAACCCTACTGAGGGCAAATGAACGGTTTTTTACACTGGGCCGTTTTTACAAAGGTCACAAACAGAAGAATACTTTCCCCAAAGGCAGGGGGTAACCGGCGCCACTGGGTTGGGTTTTGGCCGGGATCTTCCCCGTTTTATGACCCCTTTAAAAATCTCAATTTTATACTTTTGGGGAGGGAAGTGTACACCCACCTTCAAAATTTAGCTTTCCAAAAGAGACAAACAACACGACGACCCAAATTTCCCAAAAGACACGAGTCTATAAACTATAAAATACAAGTGCAAGTCAGCAAAACGGCCGGTGGGGATCAAAACCCGTAATTTTGCAGGGGGGTAAATTCAATTTTTTTTCCAATTTTTTTCTTGGGGGGGTCTTTTTCGGAAAAGATTTTGGGCGGGAAATTTCCCTTTTTTTAACTTTCCTGCAAGGGCCCCTTATCAGGGCAGGGGGGGTAAAATTTCTGGAATCCATTATGAACTCCGTTTTAATTTTTTTGAATTTGGGTTATTTTTTTGAAGGTCTCAAACCGGGGAATTAATCACGATAATTCAGATTGGAAAAACTATGCTCGATATTACCCCCCGGGAGGGAAAAAAAGATCCGTAGGAAAAACGCCCCCATAAATTAGCAAATTTTTCCCTTTGGGAAAGAGTATCCCCAAACTTATCGTTGGAAAACCTGTTGAAATACTATTCCTTTATCCCTGCCTATCGTGTTTCTGAATTATCTCGCTTTTCCGTGTTTTATGACATCTTTTCCCGAAAAGTATCCAAAAGAAAAAACGACTGAAAAGAAAGTAGCTCCCAATTGAAAACCTAAGGACCCCTGAACTTATTTTTTGCAAGAAAAAATGCTGGCCCCAGATGGAAGTAAATTGTTGGACTCCTGGCCTTTACCCCCGACCCCCCCTTTTTAACTCTTTGGGGAGGGCATCTATGGAAGGGCTGTAAAGTTCTAAATTAAACCCCTTTTGGGTGGCCCGAAAAAAAGGGGAAATTTTTTTTGCCCAAGGTCAGGTTTTTAGCCAAATTTTTAAAAGGAAAAGGGCTTAATTTTTTGTTCCATTTTTTGCATAACGACGACGAAAACTATTGTTGGGTGTAATTTCCCTACCTGGTCGTTTGTCCTCGAGGGGTTTGCAAACGTCGGATCTAATGATGGAAATTAGGAATTTCTTTTCTTTTCCCAAAAAAAGTTAACTTTCCTTTTATTTTTAAAATTGAATTATCGCCCTTGGCTGTTCAAAACGTCGGGAAGAGCCTGAAACTTGACTCAAGGGTTCATTGAAATGAATAACAAAGTTTTTTTTTCCTTTAAAAGGGGTGGGTTTTTGGGTTAATTTTTTAAAGTTTTAGGACTAATGAATTTTCATTTAATAAAAAAAAAAACTCAATTGAAACTTGACTCCCAAAGGGGTTTATTGAAATTAATTTAAAATAAATTTTTTTTTTTCAAAAGGGGGTGTTTTTGAAAAAGTTTTAAATGTCAGGACTAAAAGTATTGTCATTTTTTAAAAAGAAATTAAAATCAATTAAATTCTAAGGGCGCTCAGGTTAAACACAACTTCATATTTACCTCTTAATCTTCTTTAAAATTTATATTTAAAAAATCCAGAAATAAAAACCCTTTAATTATTTAGTCCTTCCTTTTTTCTGAAAGGGGGGTGTTTTTATTTTTCCCAAAAAGGCCCAATTTTTAATTTTTTTCCAATAACTTGAAAACGGTCAAGACTGCAAAGCAAAAAAAGTAGGCCAAATTTAACCCAAAAAGGGTTTTTAAATTTTTATAACATTAAAAAAATTTTCTTTTTATAAAAAAATTCTGGCAGCGGATTTTTTCATTGGAACGATTTTTTTTTAAATTGAGACAAAAACAACGCAGTTTTTGAAGTAATTTTAAAAAAGGCATATGTGTTTCATTTCACTAATAAAAAAAAATTACATGCTCAAGTTAATTCTATAAAAAATCAAAAAACTTTGTTCGTGTTAGAAAATTTTTTTCATTTTTTGGGTTGGTTTTGAAAATTGGGTTTAAAAAAAAACATGGCTTCACGTATCTTCTTTATTACGATCGTTTGGGAAAAGCGGTTTACTAACAATAAACCCCAAAATAAACTATCCTTCCCAAATGGGCGGCCCCCCCATAAAAAAAGGTAAACAAATTTATGAAAGAAAGAGTAATGCACAAATACCAAACCCCCTTTAAAAAGGGCGCCACGTAACGTAGCGAAGTACGCAAAGGAAACCATTTTTAAACAGATTGGTACAAAGAAAATAAATTTAAAAAAAAATTCTATAAAATTTAAAAAATTGTACGGAAATTTGAAAACAAAATACATTAAAAAAAAATTTTTAACAATTTAATGTTGAAATTTTTTTTAAAATTTATAATTCTGAAAAATACAAACCTAAACCTTTTATATAATTGCCTATTTGCGGGACGTAATTTATCAAATGCCCGAATCAATGTAAAATTGACCCTTTCAAATCCGAAAAATTTGATTATACCTACGTAAATCGACAGCATTTTTTTGCATACTGGAAACAATTTAACACATTTTTCATGTGGTATTTAAAATAAACTTGAGATTTGAACAAGTCAATGAATTGGGCAATTAAAAATCAGCGAAATTTTTACCCATATTTTTCCCAACCCCCGGTGAAATTGGGGTGTACGGTAAGGTGTGGGTTTTTGGGGTTTCTTTGCCCCAAAAAACCCATTGACGAGGAAAATTAAGTTGACCTCTCTTCCCCTGAAAATTAAAAATATACCGTAAAGCGGATAAATTTTTTCAGGCAAATTTTGTTTTTTGCGTTTTTGCGGATAAAACGGGAAACGCAGAAAATTTTTTTTTTAAAATATTTACCCAATTTTTTTACGAAAAGATTTTTATTTAAATTTTTTAAACTTAAATTTTTTATTCAAAGGTATATTTTAAATTTAATTTAAAAAGATATTTAACATCGGGTGGCAAACTCTATGAAATTTTCCATCGAAAAATTTTTTTGAATTTGTTTTTTTAAAAATGTTCAGAATTAAATCAACTTAAAAAAACTCAAAATTTTTTTTTTGTTTCCAGGGGCAGTTTTTGCCATATATCATTGGGGGGACGTTTTAAAATCTCCTCGGGCAATTTACTTTCTAACCCCCATCTATATGCTACCGTTGGGTTTAAGCGTGCTTTACTTTCCTTTCTCTTTTTGCCGCCCCTTTAATGTATTCAGCATGCTTTTAAATTGGGGTGTAAGCATTTTCCCAAATTAAAACACAAATCCTTTCCATTTCAAAGGTCAAACCAAATTTTTTGTTGACATTCCCCTATATAAAATTTTTTGGCGTAGCCCGTTATCCTGACTTTACCTTTTTAAAAAAATGAGTCACAATAAAGAAAAAAAAAAAAAAATTTTAAAAAATTTTCACCCTAGAAAACGCCTATAAATTAGAAAAAGGTCCACACACCTTTTTTTTTTGCATAGATACCCAATAGCTGGCATATATAATTTTTTATTCACGCAAAACTGAAAAGTATTTGGACTGAAAAACGTTTTTCCTTTTTAAAGGGAAAATTTTAAAATTGCTTTTTTCAAAAAACAATTTAAATTTCAAGCACATTAAGAACTTTTTTCGGAACGAACGTTTTTAAACGAAAACTGTTTCACCGTTTTTTACTTCGGGCCCAAATTTCTGAAAGCGGGGAAACTAAAAACATCAATAATTTAAAAAAAGTTTAAAAGTCTCCAATAAATTTTTAAACCCAAATCAATGCCCAAAATCTTTTTCAAAATATAAAATTTTTTGTATAAACCCAAATTTTTTTTGCACACCCTGAAACAAACACGCGTCAACTGATATCGATTTTCCCCCTGCTAACTTTTAAAAATATTATTTAGTCTCAAATTAAATAAATAAAACAACACATACTGTAATGTTTCGTCAAAATACAGCTGAGCAAAAATCTGAATTTATTTTTTTCATTTTTTTAAAAGTAACTTTACCATCGGGAAAACGCCAATTTCCCCACTGAAGTATGCTTACACAGATTGGAAAGGGAAAAAAAAAAAAACAAAGACAACAGTATATATTTATTGAAGAAAAAGTTGAAAAGTTGGCCCTTTGGGGACAATAGACCTTTTTTGTTCAAAATTTATGTTTCCCTTAAACTTTTTTTTTTTTTATTTTCAACGAACAATTTTATCAAATATTACCTTGATTCCTTTTTTTTTGATGTTAATTTTTAGGTTTTTCCCTTTAAGATTTGAAAATTTTCAATGATATGTAAAACAGCAATTTTCCTTTTCCACCTCATCATCACTTTTTTCATCATTTTCATCCCCAAAAATTTCCAACATAACGATATATAAGCAAAGTGATTTCTATTTAAATACTTAAATTTGTTTTTTTTTTTGTTTTTTTACTAAATTTTTTTACACCTTGTACATAACATTTAAATTTTTTTTCGAAGGCCTCGGTAAAAAAATTTAAACTTACAACGTTTTTTTAAACTTACAAAAAAAATTTCTATGAATAAAAAATTTTTTTTATTAATTTTTATTATTATTAGGTTTTGGGGTTTTAAATAAAATTCATATTTTAAAATTTAATTGTTTTTAACAGATATTCAATGCAATAAGCTCAAAAAAACAAATACTGAATACCCATTTTGTGGGAAAAATATCCTTTTTTTAGATGACCACTTCTTTTATAATGGGTTTTTTTTTTTATCTTTCAAAATCCAACCCGGGCCCGTATTTTCCAAATCAATTTTAAGACTTTTTTTTTTTTTCCTTTCTGAAACGGTTTTTGGTACTCCAAACCCGCTTAAACACGGGCCCCCTTTTGAGACATTGGGATTTCACGTTCGGGAAAACGAACCAACGACACACATGTCAAAATTTGTTTAATAATTGGGGCATAGGGCAAAGGGGGGCAAAAGTATTCCCTGGCGTTCCCCAAACGCAAAAAAATGGGCCAACCCTTGAACCATCGGGGGGGATTTTTAAATGAACCATCGGGGGGATTAGTAATTTAACCCCCGGAGGGAGTAGTATTGGAAAACCCTCGGGAGGGGTTTGTAATTTAACCTCCGGGGGGGGTTTTTGGGATGATAATGGGCCAACCCTGAAAAATTTCAAAGTTGAAAATAAATTTTAAAGTTTTAAAATTTATTTGAACAATTGAAGTACTGATGTTTTTTTTTTTTCAAAAAATTTTAAGCCATTAGCACATGCTTTTAAAATACATATTTGGTTTTTTTTTGCCTTAAACCCTAAAACCAAAAAAAAGATGAAAATGAAGAAAGAGATTTTCTTATTTTTTTTTTTGAGGGGGGGGGGTCCAAAAATTTCAACAACGCTATTACTCTAAATTAACCCCAAAACACTGAAACCTAGACAGTTTTTAGTCCTTTTAACTACTTTTCAATGGTGAAAAGCACTTGTACCAAACCAATTTTTTAAACTGCCCAAACAAAAACGGGTCACACTCAAAGTACCCTTGGGGAACTCTCTAACCACCCTTTTACAGGGACAGACTGTTTAAAACATTGATGACCCCAGGAAAAAAAACACCCTTTTTTTTTCTGCGTTTTATGCGTGATTAAACTTATGACATATGAAAGACAAAAATAACTATTGTAAACATTTTTTATTCTTTTAAACACTATTCATTAGCACGTTTTACAACTTAACGAATGATAACATAATTAAACAAAAAAAATTTTACGCAAACCGTCAACGAATCGGGCCGAAGGAGTTTTGGGGTTTTTGGGGGTCCGGGGAAAAAACTTTAAAAGGACTTGCCTTCCCTTTACTTAAAGCAGTAACAAATTGGAAAGCCAGCATGTAAAAAAGACTGCATTTTGAGATGGGCCCCTTTTTTTAAAAAAAGTTCGTTTTCCCATTGTATTTACACGGCTGCGGATGGGGATTTCAGCATAATAACAAAAAACAAGACCCACTTTTTTAGTAGGTAAATGTTAATAAAAAAAAAAAATAATTTTGGGGAAACATGTTTTACTAAAATTTTTTCCCATATTCAAAAGGGGTTTTCATTGTTAGCAGGGAAAAAAAAAAAACAAAAAAAGGGAGTCTGTATAAATGGGTTGTGTGAAAATACAATATAACTTTTCCGGGAAAAAACCTAAAACGGGTTTTAAAAAAAATTTAAAAATCAAAGAAAAAAACATCTGTCGTAATCATTATCAAGACAATAAACAAGAAAAGGGCGAGAGACATTTCTTTAAAATTCCAACATTTTTTTCTTTACAAAATTTTAAAAATCATGTAAAGACAGCAAAACGGGGAAAAAACGCAACACGATCAGCAAATTTACAAATCTTGGGCCCGGCCCGGGAAAAAGATAACGACACTGTCTCCGACCTATAAACCATTGCAAAGGCCGGGAAAAGAAATAGAGAACAAATGTGAGTCGAAGGATTGGGATGCACTTCATTGTTGAACATGACTTAGTAAAGTTTAATTTTTTTATAAGACTTTTTGCAGGCAAAAGATAAAAAACGAGCCCTAGGCTTTTATTGGCTGGAGAAATATCTTTGATTGGGTTAAATTTTCTTCCTCAAAACTTTAAAAAGTTTTATTTTTTCAAAAGATTCCCCTCATATTGGGGAAAAATTTTTAATTTTAAAAATAGAACAAAAAAAAGGGGATAATTCGAGCTTTTAAATGTCCCCAAATTTAAAGGAAAGACCTAAATATTGATCACAACACCTAACGTCAAAAATATCACGTTTAGTTTTAAAAAATCATTGTAAAATGGGGGGGGTTTAAACCAAAAAACAGCCTAAAAACCCGTAAAACTATTTTAGACATAAATATTATCGGATAAATTTTACCAAAAATTATAGAAAATTTTTTGTTAAAATAAAGACTTTCGTCACATCAAATTGAACAAAAAATTTCCAAAGATATTGTACATTTTAGAACTGGTGATATTGAAGGGTGAGTTCCCCTTTTTTTTGGTTTTTTTTAAACCCCGGGAAAATTAAAATTTTGAAAAGACATTCTTTGTTAAGCCCAATTTTTCAAAAAAACTGAACTCATGTAAAACTAAAACCAAAAAAACATTTCTGAAATTGGGTTTAATTTTAAATGGCTATTGAAAACATGTAATGTTTGTTTAAATATATTTCAAATTTGGGTCATTAAAAAGAAACCGGATTTAACTCAATGTGGCCCGCACTATATCTGTCTCAATTAAGGGATCGTCCCCCAAATAACCCGAAATACTGTCGGGGGGGCGTTTAAAAACCCCAAAAAACAAACAAACAAACAAAAAAAAACAATGTTTATTTTTAAGTTTTCTGAATAAAATATATAGCCCCATAAAAAGTGGACGAGTACACAGCTTGGAAAAAAACAAATTGGACCGGGGAACCTTTTTGGGAGCGGGTGTCACCATCGGGTTTTGGGTTTAAAAAGCTGTGAGTTTTTCTAAATATTAACTTCGAAACCCGAAACTAAAACCCGGGAAAGTTATCTTTTAATTTTTTAGGAAATACAACCACTGGCTTTGCCCCCTTTAGGGGGTTTAGGTCTGACCTTCAAAATGGGATTTTCAAAAAATCAAAAAAACATGAAAAAAATCGTAGGGTTTTAAATTTAATTTTTTTTCCCCTTAAAAAGCAAAAAACCCCACGCATCCTAAAAATAAATTTCACGGGGGAAGGGAAAACCCCCCGACACCCCCACATAAAATTTAGGCCCCCCTTTCTTACAAAAAAAACCGCCCCACTCCCCTCAGATCATCAACATCAACATCATCAACCCTCTTTTTAAAACCCCAAAACAATCCTAATAAAACGCCTCTAAAAACACCACCATCACCAGCAATTCATTCAATACATTTCTCTATAATAATTTATCTCGTGTTAAAAATACGCAAATACGCAAAACATATTTACAAACAGGAAATTTTTGTCTCTTTTTTGTTTGGGCCCCACTGGGGGTAAAAAAATAATCATCGCTGATGAAATACAACTTAAAGCCATATTTTTGTTTTGTTGAAGGTAATTTATCACTTTTCAAGGAAACAGGGGAAATTAATGTTGACGTATTTAAAACATTCCATCACTCTTTCGAATAAGATGGTTTTAAAGATTGCTATAATAAAGCTTTGTTTACAGAAGAAGATTTAAACGTAATGCTTATTGCGCAGTTTTCTGTATGTGGTGTTTGAAATGGTTCGGACGATAAGGACTATGCAGAGAAGAAGAAGTAAAGAAGAAAGAAGAATTGTATCCAAAGGGGTTTGTTTGGTTGGTTTAAAACGTCCCCCCCGACAGTATTTCAGTCATTTGGAGACGATGTCTACTTGAGACAGATATAGTGCTGCCAACTGCAGTATCACCCCGTAGAATGTGGCATGATCCACACCAGTCACATTATCCTGACACTGGGCCAACCAGTCCTGCAACTACCCTTATATGCTGAGCGCCAAGCAAGGGAATATAACAGTACTATTTTAACGACTCTGGTATGTCGCGGCGGGATCGAACCCCCGACCTCCCCCCTCCTACTTTAAAATGACAGAACCTATACTATTACACCCGGTACTTGTTCCTCACAGTGACTAAACCTTTTTAATAACCTGGTACTTGTTCCTCACTTTTAAAATATGCATTTAAATATTGGCATCTGGTACTTGTTCCTCAAAGCAACTTAATTTTGTTAATATCGACATCCCGTACTTGTTCCCCACGGTGTCTTTATCTAGTTAATATCGACAACTGGTACTTGTTCCTCACTGTAATTTAATTTAGTTAATATCGAGGTATGGTACTTTTTCTTCACGGTTACTTAATCTAGTTAATATCGACAACTGGTACTTGTTCCTCACTGTTACTATGCATTGTTAATATCGCCATTTGGTACTTGTTACCCAACTAATTGGTACTTGTTTCTCACGATGCTTAAACCTTGTTAATATCGACATGCGTTCTTGTTCCACACGATGATTAAACTTTGTTAATATCGACATTGATACTTGTTTCTCACGATGATTAAACCTACTTAATATCGACACTGATACTTGTTTCTCACGATGATTAAACCTTGTTAATATCGGCATTTGTTTTTGTTCAACAAGATGATAAATCCTTGTAAATATTAACATTGGTCCTTTTTCTCACGATGATTAAACCTTGTTAATAAATTGACATTGGTATGTTTCTCACGCTTATTAAACCTTGTCAATATCGACATTGGTTCTTGTGCCAAACGATGATTAAATATTGAAAAATATCGACATTGGTACTTGTTCCTCACGATGAATATCGGACATTGGGTTTTTGTTCACACAGAGTAAAATTTGATAATATTGACATTGGTACTTGTTGACATTGGTACTTGTTTCTCACGGTGAAAACATTGATAATATTAACATTGGTATTTGTTCCTCACGGTGAAAACATTGATAATATTGACATTGGTACTTGTTTCTCACGGTGAAAACATTGATAATATTGACATTGGTACTTGTCTCTCACGGTGAAAACATTGATAATATTGACATTGGTACTTTTTTCCTCACATGAATATCGGGATTGGGTTTTTGTTTCACACGATAATTAAACATTGATAATATTGACATTGGTACTTGTTCCTCACGGTGAAAACATTGATAATATTGACATTGGTACTTGTTCCTCACGATGAATATCGACATTGGTTCTTGTTCCTCACGATAATTAAACATTGATAATATTGGCATTGGAACTTGTTTCTCACGATTCAAATCTTGTTAAAAAGGCTTGGTACTTATTTTCTCACGATGATTTAAACCTTATTTTATCGACTTTTGGGAATTGTTCCCCCACTATGAAATTTGATTGGTTTTTTGTTACACACGATGAT
>CM037781.1:74657946-74682680 GCA_021229015.1 Solen grandis | reverse complement strand
GTTGTCGAATACGCCTTGTGTCCTCGATGGTTTCTTTGACATCATCATCATCAGGCAGACTTATTATGTGGCATCATGGTTTGTAATTTAACGTCTCCACAAAAGACGTAACCATCAGTGACTGGTAAATGAATGAAGTATTTATGCAAACCCAATGAATTTTAATATCTAAAGATAAACTTTCATAGATAAACAAAACATTGTAATTGTGTGGTTCATTTTGTCTGTTACTTTAATCATACGTGTAGTTTTATTATATTATAGTATAATTACTATTATGTCATAAGAACTTCTTCATTATAGTGTCATAAGTTTTGTAAATGAAAATCAAATCTTATTCTTTTTCATATTACACCACACATGGTGCATCCTGCATTTTTTTTTCGGGGAGGGGGGGATGTAATCATGTTCCTTAAAAATCATGCTGATCAAGCTTAAAATTAATGTAGGAATTGTCTATACTACAGCAAAGAAGTAAACATTGTAACATGATATATAGAACGTACGGTTGGGGTTCCCATGGGCGCATGGTTAATTGCCTCAGTTGGTTGGATGTAGACTGTAGGCGAGTTGCGCAATCGTCTCCACTCCCCAATAAAAAAACGTTCGTAATCCACTCGCAGACCAGTGTATCTCTGGTATTGCATTGAAGCGGCCGCCTCTCTCCGAACGACAGGGTTGGTATGGCGTCATCCTGAGCGCCGGGAACATCTGCAAATATCCATCAACCCTCTCTCTGTCCCAGTCGAGATTCATGGAACAAAGCTCTCTTGCATTAAGATAAAACTTTAATCAACATTTCCTCTGAAACCACTGGACAGAATTTGATTAAATTTGGCAGGCATGATCCTTGGGTCAACCTTCACAAAAGTTCTTAAAATAAACTTGATCCATATAGAATCTGGTCGCCATGGCAACAAAAAGAAAAAGATATGAAAACTTTAAAAATCATCTTCTTCAAAACTACTGGCCAGATTTTAAAATAAATTGGTACAGATGTTCCTTGGGTCAACCTATTTATCTCACCTGAGCGATTTAGGGCCATCATGGGCCTCTTGTTTGTGTTTGTTTGAGAGACAAACTGAATATTTAATTTTAAATGAGATTTATAATGTATATGCCATAAAAGAGGTTAATAAATAGCAAGACTGATAGAAATTTATTTTATTTCAGGTCATAACATGGCTATAGATGTTGAGCTAAGCATTACAGAATTCTTTAGCTCGATGGGGAATCTTCTCAACTTTTGTGAAAGTAATGAAGCATCACTTAATGCAGGAATTGTTGATTATGGGCTTGAAGAAATTAAAATCACTGTGTACACTTTGAATAGTATATTAGCTTTAATAAGTATTGAATATGAAACCTTGAAATGTGACATGTCACAACTTTTGTCATCTTTCATTAGCCTACAAGAGCTTTGGGGACACAAATATTCTGCTTTGCAGCAGCGAAGTGTTCATGAAGTTGCAGTTTTATCAAGTCAGATAAAGGAAGATGTTCAGGACCTGGTCGCCCAAGTAAACACATTGATTTGGACCAAGTTGTTTATTTGCGTGATGCTGGTTTTAGTATGTCTCAGATTGCAAGAATGTTCCTTGTGCATAGAGCAACATTATGGTGAAGGTTGAAATCAGAGTCTGTGAACTTAAATAAATATTCAGATATTGATGATGATACTTTGAAATTTGTGATGAAAGACATTCAGAAAATTCATCCACACTGTGGAGTGGCCATGATGATGGGACATCTTCGATCAAGAGGCTTATTTTTACAGCAGCATCGGGTACGAGAAACATTAAGGTCTCTCAACCCAGCAAGTTCTGTGTTAAGATGGGGATTAGTGGCCAAAAGAAGATCATATTTTGTGCCTTTTCCAAATAGCTTGTGGCATATTGATGGGCACCATGCATTGATTCGGTGGAAGATGGTGACACATGGAGGTATTGATGGATACAGCAGGTTCATAGTTTATTTGAGGTGTTCTGATAATAATAAATCAGGAACTGTACTAAAACTATACCAAGACGCTGTGTCAAAATGTGGCTTACCATCTCGTTGTCGAGGAGACCAAGGAAGTGAAAATGTCCAAGTGGCAAATTACATGGAAGAGTAACTTCTCTTAAAGTAGGTCAACTGAAACAAAACTTTTATCTTGATCTGTAACTCATTGTTACTTACTTGTGTACCAAGTATCAACTAGATATCTGCAAAGATGGCCGAAAAAAGTGGGAAAAAATTGGACAGACTGACGGACAGATGGACAGACAGAAGGACGGGGAGGAAACCTGTAGTTCCCCTGGTATCACCGGTAGGGGACTTAAAAACTTTTGAATACAAACACAACATGTAAAGTAGTCAGCATATTAAAGGTTTTCGATTTGAGTCGAATACAAAAACAACATGTAAAGTAGTCAGCATATTAAAGGTTTTCGATTTGAGTCGAATACAAAAACAACATATAAAGTAGTCAGCATATTAAAGGTAGTCAGCATGTTAAAGGTTTTCACTTTGAGTCGCCCTGTTGATGCATTGACTTTGTTCAAACACATACTGATGGTGTATTGGTTGTTCATAATTATTTCTAGCAGTGTCTTTCATTAAGAATTCTTTTTCTTCTTTGAGGAAGCTTTCAAGTACTTCTTGATCAAGTGTTATTTCTTTGTTTAGAGATTCGTTGTCATGATATCCAATGAGAGTCATTTTGTTCAGTAAGGCACTTTTTCTTTGTTTGAAGTTGCAGGAATGGCATTTAATAAGCTGAATGGAGTCATCTGCAATATCGAGGAGTTTGTAAGAAACACTGCATGTATGTGTTTTTGATACTTGCACAGACGAAATGAGATGGTTTCGGTCATCTTTGGGGGTTGATAAGCATGTGCATTTTCAATTGGGGCAATTGGTATCACTTGGGTATTTCCAGTTGTGCCAACTTGCATTTTGTCCTCATACATTTTCGTCAGGACATTTGTGATTTTGTAGAACTCCGTTTCCTTTAGAACTATTTGTGATCCCCAAATAGACAATTGAAGAGCATCTGTGTTGTCTGCAACAATAGCTTGAGCCAAGTCTCTATGGCCATACTTAGTGTGAATGGTTTTGGAAGGTCCAACTGATTTGACTTCTACATTTACTGTTGCCTGAAAATAAAAAGATTTTTATTATATAGAATTGCAAAATCTTTATGTAGAAATTAACTCACTTTTCCTGGATTCAGTTCTAATATAAAATCTATTTTTAGTTCCTTTATGGATAAAAAGATAAAGATTGCAGGAGCAAAAAAAAAGACAAATGATATATATTAGACCTTCATTTTTCTGTAATGACATTACTGGTCAATAAAATGGGTATTTAAAGCAAGGTATCATATCAAAGCATTTAGAAATTTCAATTTTCATAATGAATAGACAGTTTTGACTTTTTAGCTCACCTGAGCACAAAGTGCTCAAGGTGAGCTTTTGTGATCGCCCTTCGTCTGGCGTCCGTCGTCGTCCGTCGTCACCAATTTGCTTTAAACGACATCTCCTCTGAAACCGCTGGACAGAATTTAATGAAACTTGACAGGAAAGTTCCTTGGATGAGGCTCTACAAAAGTTGCTAAAATAAAGTTGATCCATGAAGAACTCTGGTTGCCATGGCTACAAAAAGAAAAATAATTTGAAAACTTTAAAAATCATCTCCTTCAAAACTACTGGCCAGATTTCAAAATAATTTGGTACAGATGTTCCTTGGGTCAGCCTCTACCAAAGTTGCTAAAATTATTCCGATCCGTAAAAAAACATGGCCGCCAGGGGCGGGGCTTATTTGCCTTATATGTATATAGAGAAACCTTTAAACAACATCCTCTGAAACCTGTGCGATGTACATGTGCGATGACATAACATTGAATTTAATTGGTTGTTGACGTTGTACTAAATAAACAAGAGGCCTATGATGGCCCTAAATCGCTCACCTGAGATAAATAGGTTGACCCAAGGAACATCTGTACCAATTTATTTTAAAATCTGGTCAGTAGTTTTGAAGAAGATGATTTTTAAGTTTTCATATTGTTTTCTAGCTCACCTGAGCATAGCTCAGAGTGAGCTTTTGGGATACTTGATTGTCCGTCGTGCGTCGTCCGTCAACAATTTTGATGTTTACACACTAGAGGCCACAATTTTGATCCAATCTTCTTCAAACTTGGTCAGAATGTTTGTCTTGATGATATCTTGAACCCTTTCGAAAATGGGTCAGGTTGGATCAAAAAGTAGGTCAGTAGGTCAAATCTTAGAAAAATCTTGTTTACACACTAGAGGCCACAATTTTGATCCAATCTTCTTCAAACTTGGTCAGAATGTTTGTCTTGATGAATCTTGAACCCTTTGAAAATGGGCAGGTTGGATCAAAAAGTAGGTCAGTAGGTAAATCTTAGAAAATCTTGTTTACACACTAGAGGCTACAATTTTAATCCAATCTTCCTCAAACTTGGTCAGAATGTTTGTCTTGATGATATCTCGAACCAGTTCGAAAATGGGCCGGGCCGGACCGAAAAGTAGGTCAATAGGTCAAATCTTAGAAAAATCTTGTTTACACACTAAAGGCCACAGTTCAGGAGTTATGTCCCTTTTAATGTTTAAATTTGTGTGTTAAAGCCATACTATCTCTCAGTCAAGTATGACTTCAAATTTTAACCACAGGCACTGTTTTGTTCATTGAACTGAAATGATGTCATAGATTATGTATTCTGACAGTACAACTATGCTATAATTTAGTAACTTGTACAGGCAATGAAGGCAATTTTTTCAGGTGAGCGTCTTTAGGGCCATCTTGGCCCACTTGTCTTTTTGTTGCCATGGCAACCAGAGTTCTACATGGATCAAGTTTATTTTAGCAGCTTTTGTGAAGGTTGACCCAAGGATCATCCCTGCCAAGTTTAATCTAAATCTGTCCAGTGGTTTCAGAGGAGATGTTGTTTAAAGGTTTCTCTATATACATATAAGGCAAATAAGCCCCGCCCCTGGCGGCCATGTTTTTTTACGGATCAGAATAATTTTAGCAACTTTGGTAGAGGTTGGCCCAAGGAATATCTCTACCAATTTATTTCAAAATCTGGTAGTTTTGAAGAAGATGATTTTTAAAGTTTTCTTCTTTTTTAGCTCACCTGAGCACAACGTGCTCAAGGTGAGCTTTTGTGATCGTCCAAAGTCGTGTGTCGTCAACAATTTGCTTTAAACGACATCTCCTCTGAAACCGCTGGACAGAATTTAATGAAACTTGACAGGAAAGTTCCTTGGATGAGGCTCTACAAAAGTTGCTAAAATAAAGTTGATCCATGAAGAACTCTGGTTGCCATGGCTACAAAAAGAAAAATAATTTGAAAACTTTAAAAATCATCTCCTTCAAAACTACTGGCCAGATTTCTAAATTATTTGGTACAGATGTTCGTTGGGTCAAATTCTACCAAAGTTGCTAAACTTATTCCGATCCGTAAAATAACATGGCCGCCAGGGGCGGGGCTTATTTGCCTTATATGTATATAGAGAAACCTTTAAACAACATCTCCTCTGAAACCACTGGACAGAATTTGATTAACCTTGGCAGGGATGATCCTTGGGTCAACCTTCACAAAAGTTGCTAAAATAAACTTGATCCATGTAGAACTCTGGTTGCCATGGCAACAAAAAGAAAAAAAAAGAAAACTTTAAAAATCATCTTCTTCAAAACTACTGTCCAGATTTTAAAATAAAGTGGTACAGATGTTCCTTGGGTCAACCTCTACCACAGTTGCTAAAATTATTCCGATCCGTAAAAAAACATGGTCGCCAGGGGCGGGGCTTATTTGCCTTATATGTATATAGAGAAACCTTTAAACAACATTTCCTCTGAAACCACTGGACAGAATTTGATTAAACTTGGCAGGGATGATCCTTAGGTCAACCTTCACAAAAGTTACTAAAATACACTTGATCCATGTAGAACTCTGGTTGTCATGGAAACAAAAAGAAAAAAAAATATGAAAA
Organism: Solen grandis; assembly: GCA_021229015.1. Taxonomy (NCBI): domain Eukaryota; kingdom Metazoa; phylum Mollusca; class Bivalvia; order Adapedonta; family Solenidae; genus Solen; species Solen grandis. The sequence goes on along the minus strand of CM037781.1, from coordinate 74,676,681 downwards.
CTTTAAAAATCATCTTCTTCAAAACTACTGGCCAGATTTTAAAATAAATTGGTACAGATGTTCCTTGGGTCAACCTCTATAAAAGTTGCTAAATTTTTCCGATCTGTAATAAACATGGCCGCCAGGTAGCTTAATAAAATGCAAAAAAGTTACATTAAATTACAAGGCCACTTATTTAAGAGAGAGAAGTCTAACAGAGAGAGAGAGAGAGAGAAAACCAGCTAGAAACAAAGAAATAAATTGTACCCTTAGATGAGATAGTCCACTAGTCTGATAGGTCATTTGGGTGATACCACTACATATGCAGAGGTGGAGAAGATAACTTTACCACAAATACCATTCCTATAGCTTAGTCTGACCTTCTGGCAGAGGTCACATTTTCTGGACTGTGTTGCCCCACTGAGTTAGTGCAATACTACATTACCTGCTACTATGTATATAAGATACTAGGCTAGTTTTACACAAAGCCACCTGATAGAGATATAAGGGTTATTCATACTATCCTAAATCAGCAGCAGCATCAACATCATCATTAAAGTGATTGTAGGGGGGGGGGGGGTGGGTGAATATGCAGATTGCCTGCCTTTACTTTGGTTCATGTCAGTTCCAGTACACAGGGATTACCAAACACCTCTTAAAAACCACAAACGAATGATTAAAAACACTTTGTAATAAATTTCATAATAATTAACCCTTTTCCTCATAGAGATCTATAAAATGCCTATGTGAGTAGCATAAAACCCAATCAGCCTGCAAGTCCAACTGTTACTCGCAGGCTGATCAGGTTTTATGCTGTTTGCTGCTCCTTAGTGGTCTGGGGATGAGGATTTTACAATTAAATTTGGAAAGGTTTAAGTGGGGCTTTCTGCAAATCAGGATTTATGTGGTACCTATAAAGGGCGTCAAAATGAGTTTTCATGAGGGAAAAGGTTAAGGACCATCTCTCTTTTTGTCCATTTTCAATCAGCAGTACCACACTGAAATCTCCTGATCACTGTTTTTTTCAATACTATTGCTAAAATGGGTAAGAAAAACTGTCAAGTTCCTGAGAAACATGTATATCAGTATGATACATGTATACTAGGTTGCATGTAGAGCAGTGGTACTCAGGTGAGCGATTTGTGGCCCTATGGGCCTCTTGTTTTTTGTTGCCATGGCAACCAGAGTTCTACATGGATCAAGTTTATTTTAGCAACTTTTGTGAAGGTTGACCCAAGGATCATCCCTGCCAATTTTAATCAAATTCTGTCCAGTGGTTTCAGAGGAGATGTTGTTTAAAGGTTTCTCTATATACGTATAAGGCAAATAAGCCCCGCCCCTGGCGACCATGTTTTTTTACGGATCGGAATAATTTTAGCAACTTTGGTAGAGGTTGACCCAAGGAACATCTGTACCAATTTATTTTAAAATCTGGCCAGTAGTTTTGAAGAAGATGATTTTTAAAGTTTTCATTTTTTTTCCCTTTTTGTTGCCATGGCAACCAGAGTTCTACATGGATCAAGTTTATTTTAGCAACTTTTGTGAAGGTTGACCCAAGGATCATCCCTGCCAAGTTTAATCAAATTCTGTCCAGTGGTTTCAGAGGAGATGTTGTTTAAAGTTTTCCCTATATACATATAAGGCAAATAAGCCCCGCCCCTGGCAGCCATGTTTTTTTACGGATCGGAATAATTTTAGCAACTTTGGTAGAGGTTGACCCAAGAAACATCTGTATCAAATTATTTTGAAATCTGGCCAGTAGTTTTGAAGATGATTTTTAAAGTTTTCAAATTATTTTTCTTTTTGTTGCCAGTTCTTCATGGATCAACTTTATTTTAGCAACTTTTGTAGAGCCTCACCCAATGAACATTCCTGCCAAGTTTCATTAAATTCTGTCCAGCGGTTTCAGAGGAGATGTCGTTTAAAGCAAATTGTTGACGACGCCGGACGAAGGGCGATCACAAAAGCTCAACTTGAGCACTTTGTGCTCAGGTGAGCTAAAAATATATGCGAACGTCACGTGAAAGGAAACAACAAATCAAAATATAGGTTGTAAGAGCTACAGTACATCAATCAAATATATTATAGTTTAAAAGCTGCAAAAACGCTTATACAAAATTTAGGCGAAAAATAATTCATTTATCTTGTCTCTTCATTTTAAACGCTATGATGCTTCTTTATGGTAATTTATCATAGATATTATTTTTTAAAAATTATTTAAAAAAGATATGATATACTTTTCATATTTTATTTAAAATAAATATTAAAATAACAGTGTTTACCGAACGTCATGATGTGTATGCAGGTAAAGTAAAAGTAAAACTTAAATTAGTCAAGTATTAACTAGATAGCATTTAATATAGTTTCATGGTTTAGTGAAAAACATGTTTGGTTAAGCATTATATTTTCATTTAGGATTCAGAATTTGTAAATATCTTTCAATTTTACTAAATATTAAATTTTCACAATATTTTCTCGTATGAATATAAGATATTACGAATATTCGCTCATTTAAGTATAAGCTACAGCGATATCATTGGGTTATAACATTTTTGAACCTTCAAAACTCGTATTGTGCAATTTTAAAGTTGCAGACTTTCAATATATTTTGTATTAATATATGTGTCAATTTGCATGTGTATAGCTTGATTGTAGAGTCCCTCTCTGGTCAACTTGTTTACTTTTTAAATATCAAAAAATTGTCGATATATTAAACGTGTTTAGTCTCCTGCTGTGCGGGATTCACTTGTTTATAGTTTTGTGACTTATAGTTTTGTGACATCGTAATTTTAAGCGTTTTTAGACACCATATGACGTCTTTCGACTGTTGCGGTGTCTTTAAGTCAATATTCTATTCTATTCTAAAACATTAATTAGGTGTTCATTTGTTTTTAATATCAACCCTAGAAAATACTTCACATCTGACAAATTTAGAAAGAAAGAATTTTCGGTGGCCTCTGTGGCAGAGACATTTGAGTTGCTGATTTAAACACTCACTTAGCCCCTCATCGCATGGGTTCGAGTCCCAGCAGGGTCATTCTGATTTTCATGTGAGGAAGCTGGCTTGCAGAAGGTTGGTGGTTTTACCCGGGTGCCTCTGTGAATTCAGGGTTTCCTCCACCTGTTATTAGCTGGATATTGCTATATGACTGAAATACTGTCGAAGCGACGGTAAACACAAAGCAAACACACACAGAAAGAATTTTCACTATTCAAGTATCTTGCAAATCAAATCAATAACAAAAATGTATTTTGATAAATACTGATGATATAAATAATATTTATTTAATTTTTGTTTCAGTGTTCTGGTGAACTGCCAAAGACGTTCCGGGAACTGACACAGCTGCCTAATTCTGAGTTGAGCAACCTACTGCGCATGCTAGACCTGCCTGTCAAGCAGAAACGGAACCACAAACTGACGACCATAGCAAATTACCTCAACATCAAAACAACTGGTGATGACAACGACCAGGACCCATTTCTGCAGACATAAAAGAACTGAAACTTGGTTGGACCAGTGACATGCTGACATAGACATTGTATCCATTAAGAACTACCTTCTTGCAGCTCATGATATTGCCTGCCCTGATCTAAGTGAGAAGTATACACCTACAAATTTAAAGACATACAGGGCTACTAGGGCATTTGATTTGTGGGATTCTCGTCACATAAGTGGTTTTCAGTTTAATGAACTCAAAGACATAGATGGTTACTGTGCTGTAAAATGTCTGGCAAATCCATCAGGTGACACAAGTGGGACACAGTATGATGTTGTGGTGGTATTCAAGGAAAGTGGTAGTCCTATTGGAGGTTCATGTACGTGTGTTGGTGGCCTTGGAGAGGCATGTACCCATATAGCTGGGCTAATGTTTGGAGTTGAGGACTTTGTAAGTAGAGGTTTTAAAGAATTGCCAGATGGACCCTCAACTACTGAATTACTATGTAAATGGAGTGTGCCGAGAGGACCATCAGTGGCTCCCACACAACTGAGTAATGTCAAGGTGAAGAAAAATGTGCCCGGCAAGGAAACTAGAACAAAAAAAAACAGTGCAGCCAATTACAATCCCCTGCCTGCTGAAAAACAAGAAGTTTATATGAATAGACTGACATTACTTCATCATACCCTTGGCATTATAAATCCAAACCTCCCATGGGTTAAAGCTGTGGCACCTGCGATTGTTTCAAAACACAGGAAGACAACAAAATTTCATGCAAGCGGTAGGGGTGCAGTTCATTTACCAAATACATTGAATGAAGACGACCCATCAATCATCCCAGCTAAAGTCTGTGAAGGTCTGTGAAGTAAAAACAAGTGCAAATCCTACAACTCTGTCCGAAAAAATCAAGGTGGAAATAAGTGACCAAATAACCAGAAAATCTGTTACATATTCATTTGAGGAGTGCAAAAAAAATTGAAGAAATAACAAAGGAACAATCTAACACAACTAACTGGTTTAGATACAGGAAAGGACTTATCACAGCCTCCAGATTTCAACAGGTTGATAGCCATGTTAATGTAATTCAGAAAAAAGGGGAGACATCTTCAACAGAAACACTTGTGGACAGTCTTGTAAGAGGTGTGAATTTTAAAGTTAACAGCGCTACCAGGTATGGTCAACAGCAGGAACCACGTGCTGTGGGTGTGTACCTGGAGAGTGAGACAACAAATTACAATAACCTCAAGGTTGAAAAATCGGGACTTGTGATTCTAGAGAAGTTCCCTTTTCTGGGAGCATCTCCGGACAGAATTGTGCCTTGTAACTGCCATGGACAGAGGCTTTTAGAGGTAAAATGCCCCTATACTCTGCTTGATCCGACAAGATTAATTGAGTCTTTGGATCTTTTGCAAGTAGTTGGTGACAATATTACACTTAAAAAGAGTGGAAACAGTTACTTTGCGCAAATTCAAGGACAAATGGGTGAGACAGGAATTAGACAGTGTAACTTAGTGGATATTTGATGGCAGAAAAATTGTCATTGTAAATGTCCAATTTGATGAAAAGTATTGGGAAGCTTTAGCTGTTAAACTTGACAAGTTCCACCATGATTATGTTTTTCCAGCTCTAGTTATTAGTGTTAGGGGAAGACAGCAAAGCATCCTTACAGACGAAATGTACAAAAAGTCCTCAGTGAAGTTACAGACATGTACCCGTGTGGAAAATGTGGTCAATTGTTACCTAATCATGTGTCGGATGATCATGATGCAAGCATCCAGTGTGAGTGTCAATGTGGATGTAAGCAATGGTTTCACTGGAGATGTGTTCATTACGCCCCAGATCTAGAACTCTTTAATGAGGAACCAGCTTGGTACTGTGCGCCATGTGTCAGAAACTGTGATATTGTTATGTAGGTTTACTATAACTTGAGTGTACAATTTCAATTTTACAAGTAATTCGAGTGACATCAAAAATCACTCAAATATAAATAGATTTAGAGCATTTGGCATCTTCACAGAGGTGGTCACTCAATTTTGGTGAACTGTAGGCACATAAAAAAATGCTATTTTGTTTTATTACTTTTGATTGTTAAATGCAATTTGATTGTGAAAATTGAATGGGCCCACTATTACCGGATCAACTCTGCAGGTAGATATACTTCAAATATGATACTGATTTTTTGTCAGGAAACAAAGCCACATAGTTCAGTAAAATTTTGAATATTGTGCTATTTGTAAATTATGTCACAGTGTACAGATCAAGAGAAACAACAGTTAACAAATGCAGTACATGTAATAAAATGATTGACTTGCATTACTTTATAGTTTTGTTTAAATTATACAAATATTTAGTTTATAATAGTTATATTTCTTTCTTGTTGTTGCTTTTCTATGTAATTATCACAATTTGTCTGTATGTCAGTTATAACATACTAAACTTTTTATGCAACATGAGAATAAAACATTTAAAAACAATCATTTCTTCTTTATCAATGTGTTATTTCAAGACTGGCAGAATTCCTCATATGAAAAACTTTCAAACTTATCTTTATCTTATCAGAAAAACTGAACTGGTAAAACAGCCTGTGGTTGACATGGTATATACAAGGGTTAGTTCAGTACTGTCAGATATATCAATAATAAAAATTACTGGCATGTTAATAAATTTTGGCAAACTACCACCTGAGTATAAGACTTGCTATTTTGTCAATAATATTTTTTAAATAAAAAAGAGCATATAACATGTTCATAAGACAGAGTTACAGATAAGCAGGGTATTTGAGTATTTTCCCAATTAATTTTGGCAATAGTTTGAAGAAAAGTGGGGTATCAAAAACCAATATATGTTTTAATAACTCAAGCAAAAATACAAACTATTATAAGTTGAAAACCAAATAAACAAAATACCAACTTAACTTTTTGTCAAAACCCCAATTGAATTGCAAAAATACCCAATTTGTAGAAAATTCAGAGTAAATACTGTTTATGAAAATGCCTATCTGTAGCTCTGAATTATGATGGCAAATATTTGAAGTCTATATGACTTGGCCTTGACACCGAGCAAACTTTATTTTGTTGTTCATTTAAATATTCTAAAGAATAACAATGATGGAATGATTATGTCTTGTTAAAATATATAGCAAATAATTTTAATACACACACACTTTAAATATGATTCTCTTTGTACAAGATACATGTGTAGCGTGCGTGCGGACTTCAGCGGTGGGGAAGTAAAGCCAATTAATGGAAATCTTAGGCTACCTGCCTTAAATATATACAAACTAAAATATAAATGCCGCTATGAAATATACAGATGCGGCTGGAACTTCTTTCCAAAAACTGTACACTGCGTACTGTGATGCTAGTTGGCTTCAATGAGGCTTCAATGAAGCGGCTGGCTATAATAAAACCCACTTCCGTTCGGGCTTCAACAACGCTTATTAACCTAATACAAGACTTCGACCCGAGCAGCACGATAAGCCCACACTCAAATGCACCTGAAGCCTATCTTAATACCCAAAGTCAAAGAATGTATTAATAAGTCGATTCGGCAGTCCAGCAATAAGATCTTATCACGAGATCGGCGTGAACAAGAAAGACCCTTAATCTACTTTTACACCCCTTTATATAGCCAACGTACAGCGCGCCCCCTGTCGGAAACCGATCAAACACGGAAACTGACGACAATTACCGATGATGCAAAAATCTATAATAACCATGATACTAGCTTTTATTTACGTGAGCCTCTCTACACTTAAAATATGAGAAATTATTTATCATTTCTCTGATTAAAATTAAAGTCAACAATCAATACAAGCACGATTAAACAAATAATGAATACCTTTGCAAACCGAAAGAGCGGTCGTCAGCCATTTGTAAACAAAGGGAGATCACTATTATTCAAGTAAATAACCAGCACGGTAAATAAAACACCCAAACTGTATCATCGGCAAAATCATCACACATGTAAATACTTGAAATGACTAGATGCTTGGTAAACTGAAATAACTTAAAAACATATTTCCATGATCTTCAACTTACTTTCATATCACCCTTTTCCCCTCACATAGACACTTTTTGACACCCTCAGTAGGTACCACATAAAACCTGACCTACAGAAAACCACACATAAAGGCTGATCTGATTTTATGCTGCTCGCATAAATCTTTTCATGGTGTCCTCAATGAGGGAAATGCTTTATCATCACAGACTCACTAGCAATCATTTTCTGTTTTGAGGAAAGGATTTTGGAAATTTACAAGATAAGCGCATGCTTTAAAAATATTTTCATAGACATCTTTCTTTGTTAGTTTCATCTCCATAGCAAGAATCTGAAATTGTTTGATTCGACGTATTGCTCTTTCAATGTGCACACGTGCCTCAGAGATTTTCTTGTTTTGTTGCAATTCTCTCTTACAAAACTGTGATTTGTCCTTGTGTTTGAAAGAAGTTATTAATTGAACACCTTCGGGAAGATCATTCTGAATAGTGAAGCCTCTGTCAGCCATGACTTTCTCTCCTGGATTTAATTCATTGAGCATGTCCACTGATTCATTTGTAATATACTTGTCAGAAGAACGACCACCAAACATTTCAGATATGTAAGTTATTGCTCCTCCAGTATTCATGCCTACCAAGAACTTCACTGTTGTGTGGTGTTTGTAGTTTGAATGAAACTGTTTGTGCGCTTCCACAGAAGAAGGTGTTTCTGAGAATAGTTCTGTACAGTCGACCACAATTCGAACATTTGAAATTCTTCAAAGCACTTTGCTTGTTCAGTTTGCTCCGTTTTTCAGTGGTTGGAGGCATCTTGCATATTTTTTCCAGTTCAGTGGCCATCAGTGTGATCCATGCAGTTGAAATACTGCTGAAAGTGGATGGTGACATGCCAAATCTAACAGCACAATCAAGAGGTTGCAATCCAAGTCTTAATTTCACTAGAGTGAAAAACATTTTTTCCTCTAAAGAATAAGTTCTTTTCTGCCCTGGTTTCTTCTTGCTTGAATCAGCATGATGTTTGAATAAATTTGTTTTAGCACCATATGGATATTTCATGACCTGGGCCTTTTGAGATACAGAACCAATGCATCAAACACATCACCACTGAGACCCGTATAGTAAAGGAAAAGTTTCGGATTTCTTTTTAAGAATGCATAACTAAGAATTCTGCCACTGTCTTTCAATGTGTTTAATTCCTCTGATTCTTTCTTACTTTTTTCACTGTATGGGTGACCTTCATTTTAGGGAATGTCTTATTTTCCTTGATGATCTGCTCATCTTCTCCAGGACATTTTCTGAACACTTAGAACGCCTTAAGTCGTGTTTTAGCAGACTTGCTGAACATGGCCTTAAACTTAAGCCGTCTAAGTGTGAATTTTTCAAAACCTCTGTTGTCTACCTCGGACATGTAATAAGTAAGAATGGTATTTCTGCTGATCCTGAAAAGGTGTCTGCAGTAACCTCATGGCCTATCCCTAAGAATATTAAGGAGTTGCGACAATTCTTGGGTTTTAGTAGTTTCTATCGCAGATTTGTGGAGAACTACTCAAGAATTGTTGAACCTCTTAATTATCTCCTTGGTGGACATAGTACAAATGGCCAAGCAGGTAAGCGGAAGAAAGGGACAAAGAAACCAAAACTCAAACCTGTACAATGGATATGGGGTGAGGCTCAGCAACAAGCTTTTGATGCCATCAAGGAACGTTTGACCACCGCACCTGTTCTAGCGTACGCACAGTATGACAAGCCATTCATTGTAAGGACTGACGCAAGTTCTCACGGCTTGGGGGCTGTGCTGTACCAGAACCAGGAAGGTAAAGACCGTGTCATAGCATATGCAAGAAGGAGTCTGAAACCATCAGAAAAGAATTCTCCAGCACATAAACTTGAATTTCTAGCTCTGAAATGGGCTATCAGTGATAATTTTCATGACTACCTGTATGGCAATCGGTTTGTTGTCACCCATTGACATATGTTAACACCACTGCAAAGTTAGATGCAACCGGTCACAGGTGGTTGGCATCCTTGGCTGCAAATCAAATACAGTCCTGGTAAAAGCAATGCAGATGCTGATGGTCTTAGTAGAAGATCCCATGACACCACACAGGTATCTTCCAATGTCATACAGGCTATTTGTGTGGCTGCACAAGTGTCACCACCACTTGCAGAGTGTGTGGCAACTGGGAACTGTCCTCCTTCTGCAGGGGAGTATTGTGCTCAGTTCTCTGCACTTAAGCAAGTGAACTGGAAGATAGCCCAATCTCAAGATGCTGACTTGGGTAGAGTTTCTGACCTCCTGAGAGCAGTTCCTGTCCCAGGGGGGAAAAGGCTCTCTAATGAGTCCATGGCTGTACAGAAGTACCTGAGAGAATGGAAGAGGTTACACCTCATTGATGGTATTCTGCACAGAACTGCTTCTCTGGATGGACAGCAAGTCGAACAGTTGGTCATACCTTCAGCCTACAGAGACCATACCTTACATGGAGTCCATGATGAGGCTGGCCATCAGGGCAAGGATAAAACTTTATGGCTTGCAAGGCAAAGGTTTTATTGGCCAGGTTTTGAGGGGGATGTGGAGGCCAAAATCCAGAATTGCAGTAGATGCATTTTAAGAAAGAAGCCTCAACAGATTGGTGAGCTCTGTAACATCACCACCTCACGTCTCATGGAGTTGGTCTGTATTGACTTCCTATCCCTGGAGCTGTCCAAAGGTGGCTATGAGCATATTTTGGTTGTGACAGACCACTTTTCTAGGTACGCTCAAGCTATACCCTGCAAAAATCAAACAGCTCAGACTACAGCCAAAGCCTTGTATGAGTCCTTTATAAGGTTCTACTCACTCCCAGAGAGGTTACACGGTGACCAAGGTCGTAACTTTGAAAATAGAGTTATAAGGAATTGTGCAAGGTGGCAGGGGTAGTGAAGTCAAGGACCACCCCGTACACCTGATGTCTAACCCAGCCGAGCGCTTCAACCAGACATTGCTCAAAATGCTAGGTTCTCTAGAGGTTGACAAAAAGGCTGACTGGAAATCCTACATTGGACCCATAGTCCAAGCCTACAACGCAACTAAGAGTGATGCCACAGGATTTTCCCCACATTTAATAATGTTTGGGTGACATCCTCGGTTACCCATAGATGCCAATCTTGGGTCATACCCAGAGAATGAATGCTCTATATCTCCCTCTGGTTATGTGCAAAAACTGCAGTCTCGCTTGCAGCATGCTTACCACTTAGCTGCAGAGGCCTCAGCGAAACAAGCAGCACATAATAAAGCTAATTATGACCGCAAGGTCAGTGCTAACAAACTAGAGATTGAAGACAGGGTACTGATAAGGAGAGTGCATTTTGAGGGCAAACATAAGCTGGTTGACAGATGGGACTCAAGGCCTTACATTATTAAGGAAATTCTCCAGCCTGAGTCTCCAGTGTATGTAGTCAGGCCAGAGGATGGAAAGGGACCTAAGAAGATTTTACATAGAAATCTTCTGTTACCCATCAACGGGTTATCCCTCCAGCATTCTGAATCCACAGGTGATTCAGTAGCTAGGAACACCAGAAGGAAGAACCGAGATTATCTCCTGGAATCTTTACACCTTTCTCCTTCTGAGTCTGAAGGTTCCTCTTCCTCCTCTGACACTGAAGTCTACATCATTCCGCAGAGAAGAGCTCACCACAGTTCCCAAAACAAACACTGTTTGTAATAGGTCTGTGAGTGATATTGAGCATTCTCAAACCCCGGTCACCAGGAATGTGTCTAATAACTCCTGCAACTCTATGACTGGTAGAACAGTGAATACCAGTGGAGAGTTCCAGTCTGTGGCATCACCAAGTGGTGCATTGTCTCAGTCTCAGTTTGTACCCAAAACTGCTTCACCAGCAGAACCAGTACGCAGGTCCAGACGAACTATTAGACCTCCTGAACGATTTGGGGAATGGATCAATCCCATTATTGCAGCCCAACAGAAAGTAAACCACTGCAATATGGAAATTTATGTTTAGTATGTATTCATGTGTCAATATTTGATATATTAATTATTTGGTTTTAATCATAATATCAAATGCTGTCTTTTACAGTGAGTCCTTATGCAGATTGGAATAGAAAATGTCTATTTAATTACTATTTCATTTCTTTGCAGGATGTTTATAAGGAAATCTAATGTTTGGTTTCCGCTGTCAGAGGTGAATTTATTTATTTTACATGATTTGTTTGATTTTTTAATATAAATGCCTATTTTTAGAGTTAAGTTATTTTCAGTGCCGGTTATATACAGTTTTTCAGTACCGGTTATGCACAGTGTTACAAATGTAAACACAACCGTCCTAGAACTAGTTTAGGTTAGTGTAGTACAGTACAGTATCGTTGTAGCTCTAATTTGCTACTGTAGTGAAACCTGTACTGCAGGTTTACATTAAGTCGGATTTGCTGGATCTTGTATTTCAGCATTGGTGATAGTTTGATTTCGGATAATAGTGATTAAAAATAGTATTTGAAATGTCAGGAGACATTTTATCCCAACCCAGGGAGTATGTAGACAGGGTATTTTTTGATAGTTTGTTTACATAAAGTATGTTTATATTACTGTGGTGTTATTGTCCTGTCAACTTGTGACCATGTCTTATGTTATCTCTGTGTGTTATTTTAACCTTATTTGGCATGTGAGTGAGTGAGTGTCAGATCGATAGGTAATCACTCTATGCATGAATTTCTCCATCTTTTCCATATCTTGCGTGAGCTATTCTTACCTGTCACACCCACCAAAGTTTTCTTTCTAAAGTTCCTTATACTATCAAATCACTCTCTGTCTGGTTTCCATCCAGAAAACATCTACATATATCATTGTTCATAAGCCTTAGCTTGCATGTTATGTTTATGCTGAATATAGTCATATAGACTCTGTCTATAGATCTAATTATTACTAGAATTTAACTTTAAAGTGAGACTTAGTCAACTTGTAATCATGTTAAACGACATTCATAATTGTCGTCGGAAAGTAAATTTATGAAGAAAAGGATCCAGCTCGTATTCTTTACAACCCCCGGTTACACTTACGTACGCAAAAAATCTAAGATTTTTTCTCCACATTAACTGCAATATTTAATGAATGCTTGTAGCTGTGTGGTCAAATGAAAGAAATCGTGTACCTTAGTCATAAATAAACCATGGCAAAATAAAATACGTTGGACCTAGAACAAATATTGATTTGTAAAAGTTAGATCCACCAAAGCTTTTAGAGTAAAAAAAAATAAATGGAAATTTATTAACACCAGACCTTATGACCACAAGACAGACATGGGTAACCATTTCTACAAGCCTAAAATTTAAGTAACAGAAAATGAAAAACAATATACAAACACATTCATTTACTTTTCAGAACCCCAGTCTGTTTGGAGAACCTGGAAACTATCCCCAGCAGAAATCGGCAAGGAGATTTTGACATAAAGTTCAACAACTATTCCAGAATAACATCCCCAAAAGAAACAATTACCTTCCCTTTCAAGGACATAGCCTCAGATTCTGTTGACAAATCTTTGAGAGAAATAAAGATGAATTCCAAACATCATGATAAGGTATTTTATCATAGATACACATTTATTATTAATCTGATTTTAGCTCAATTATTTGAAGAATAAGATGAACTTTTGTATTCACCTGATCGGTGATGTTGACTTCATTAGTTATGTCATGTCTAAATAATAAAAGTATTGTATGCACATATTATTAAAATTATACCACTGCATAAATTGGGTTCAAATTGCACATCTGCCTATGCACTGATCCAACCTGATACGCATTCAAGACTTTTCAAGTAGGTTGAACCGTCGCATTATCCAGCTTTCATATTGCAAAAATCAAAGGTTCTTGAAATTCTTAAAAATATTCAGGCATGTATTGTAGGTCCAAATGTTGGTAATTAATATAGTTCATACCAAGGCCTAAAAAAATTGTTAAGGGGAACGGCCTAAAAAACAATACAGGGTATTTGACTTTCACTTGCCCAGGGGGCAAGCTACTTTGGACATCTTCTTGCCCTCAGTGAAAACAGGTTGCCCATCTTTTTGTGGTGTTTGTTGATGTTGAAAACAAAATGTGTAATATTAAAAATGAATTATAGTTAATATGTATCAAACACAACATGTAAGTAACTCTCCCCTGATATAATGCAGAAAATAAAATTTAAAAAAAAGAAAAAAATTTAATCTTTGAAAATATTAAACTTATTTTTAACCAGGCGCGGGCAAGCGGCCGTCCACTTAAGAAATCCCCTACAATATTTCTAATAGTTTAGCGTGCTGTCTTACGGACAGCTCTTGTTTGAGAGTAAAATACTCAAGAAGCACATGTAAAATTATCACTGCACATTTCTGACAGGTAATTCCCTGATAGCTCTTGTTCTGCTGTCAGCAATCACATTTTTATGCCCCCCTTCGAAGAAGTGGGGGTATATTGCTTTGCTCATGTCGGTCGGTCCGTCGCTCATGTCGGTCGGTCCGTCGGTCTGTCGGTAGACCAGACCTTGTCCGAGTGATAACTTAAGTTCTATTTGACCTTTAAGTCTCAAACTTCATGTGAATGTTGCTCATAATTAGTAGATGACCCCTATTGATTTGGTGTCATTAACTCAAAGGTCAAGGTCACATGTTGTGTATGTATAATACCAGACCTTGTCCGAGTGATGACTTAAGTTCTATTTGACCTTTAAGTCTCAAACTTCTTGTGGATGTTGCTCATAATTAGTAGATGACCCCTATTGATTTTGGTGTCATTAACTCAAAGGTCAAGGTAACACATGTTGTGTATGTATAATACCAGACCTTGTCCGAGTGATAACTTAAGTTCTATTTGACCTTCAAGTCTCAAACTTCATGTGGTAGTTCCTTATTATTGGTAGATGACCCCTATCAATTTTGGTGTCAATACCTCAAAGGTCAAGGTCACAAGGTTGCTTTTGTATATATGTTTGATGACTTGGCCTTGTCTTTCATTATTGTGGATGTTTGTGCTTATGGCTAGCAAGGCTGATTTGTTAATTTTTATAATAAACCTAGAGCACAAAGTCTTAATGTTTTGTTTGTTTATAACTGACAATGTTCTTTCACTTAAACCTTTGTGGACTTGTGTAAATATTTCTTCAGCCCATTTATTTAAATTTTTCCATTTTAACTTATATTTTCACTCAAATTTTTGAGTTTGAGAATTTTTTTGTGACAAGCCAACATTATGAAGGCAAACTCCTTGCATGTAATATAGCTATATACATATTGTGGCATATGAGGGGGGCATATATGTTTCACAAACATTTCTTGTTTTTCCTATTTCAGGTAAATGTCTTATGTAGAATAGAGTACTGTGGACCAATCCAAACAGTAAAAAAACCTTCACAAAACAGAGGCTATGGTGACTGACTCCACAGACTACATACAAGTCACTTTCTGGAATGAACAGATTCAACTCATCAAACCTGAAACAAGCTACCAACTGACAGAGCTGGGCGTAAGGATTTTTTATAATGAGATGTCTTTAACAACAACAATGAGCACAGAAATAACCACGGTATATGACCTTGAAAACACAGTCAACATCCCACTTGAAAACGAAGAATGGCTGTCGTTTGAAACCATTGAAGTTACTAATACAACAAGTAACTGGTGTTGTATGCAACACATAAAGTCCCCTACCGGCTCCACCTTGACTCAATATGGTAATCAATCCCATTTTTTGCCATATTTTCACTATTTCCGTTACCATAGCAACCACAATTTTAGTCGAAGAACAAAAATAAAATAAAATCCAAGCTAATTAGAGGTGAAGGAAGACCCTTGTACAAAGAGGTATCCAGATAGAACCACTGACCTACAGCAAGCCAGCACAACAGCTTCCTCACATGAAAAATCTTACGTCTCAATCAGGAGATTCGAACCCAAAATGGTAAGGGGCTGAGAGATTTGTAGACTGTATCTTCCCCCCACCCCAAAAAGTTAAAAATCAGTTCTATTAATATTCAAGTTTAAAAGTTTTGGCCAGTTTTTAAGTTTGTAGCAAATACAATGAAGACGACACCTGGTTGATGTGAATAACTTCACCTTTTTAAAATTGATGAGATAGAATTTGGACATTTTACTAAAACAAAATGAATGGAACATAATAAGCAAACAACAAAAATAAGCTTTTTCTTAACTTCATTATCTTACCATTATGCCTGAATCAGGAATGTCTGTTTCATCAGAAATCAGCTCATCCTGAAATTTTTTAAATGAATGTCGGTTAGTATTCATGTACTTATGTTTCATTTATGAAATATTAGTAATGGCAAAGAAAAGGAATTCCAAAAAGTGAAACAATAAAAGACTACTGTCATTTTGCCTTCAATTTGTCTGAAAGACATTAAAACTTCCCATTATTATCTAGCTATTGTCAGTGAAATGATGAAGTCCACAAATAGCCATAATTCTCTGAAAAATTGATGAGATAGAATTTGGACATTTTACTAAAACAAAATGAATGGAACATAATAAGCAAACAACAAAAATAAGCTTTTTCTTAACTTCATTATCTTACCATTATGCCTGAATCAGGAATGTCTGTTTCATCAGAAATCAGCTCATCCTGAAATTTTTTAAATGAATGTCGGTTAGTATTCATGTACTTATGTTTCATTTATGAAATATTAGTAATGGCAAAGAAAAGGAATTCCAAAAAGTGAAACAATAAAAGACTACTGTCATTTTGCCTTCAATTTGTCTGAAAGACATTAAAACTTCCCATTATTATCTAGCTATTGTCAGTGAAATGATGAAGTCCAAAAATAGCCATAATTCTCTGAAACATTAACCAATTCTACCCATGATTAATAATACAAATATAATATTTATTGTATCAGTAAAGGCATCCAAGACATTATCAAACAGTGAGATGTTAAGCCAAACAAACTATGACCTGTGTAGCCTCTCTGAATCCAGAGATACAGACTTACTGGTTTCTGGGAAACTTAACCTTGCCATAATGACAAAGCATATAAAAAGCAAGCACTGTATCATAAACACTGGCATCTACTTTCAGATTCCACAGACTATATGTTTCCTGTGGATATTTCAGATATTGACAGCCTAGAACTGTTCTCTGAAAGGCCACCAGAATTCGGATGCAATAATCACAACAAGGTCCAGTTTCAAGAGCTGATGAGAAGCAACCATATGGAAATGCCATCTTCATGTGAAAATGCCCTGACTTTATATCGCTGGTTGATACAAAATGTTTGATACCATCAAAATTTATGTCAACTTAAAAAATTGACAGTTTATTAAATTTGAATTTTGGACAGACTAATTCAAAAACAGATGTCTATTTTGTCTATTTTGATCCAAAAATATGCTGGTTGTATTTTTTTCTAAAACACCAAAATAACATATATCGGGGATCTTAGGTACTTTGAGTCTTAAATAAAAATGTCATTTTCCATAGTTAAACAAGGCTTTCTCAGTATTGGAGCAATACAGGAGTCCCCACCATTCACGCTGCATACCTTTGTGATATGGCAAACACTTATGTAAAGTTTTATGAAAATCCATATATAGCCATTAACCAGGCTAAAGCACTACATGCGTAAACTAGAAATTGCGGACCTAGACGAAGGCCTGATGGGAGATGTGACAGAAATGGATAGGCATTTGCTGGATTCACATGACCTCATTCAAACAAGAGGAAAGGTAATTGGTATTTTTGAAATGAAGAGCAAGGCCAATGCTTTAAATTTTAAACAAGCACTACAGGCAGAAATATTTTAAATGCCCAAAATGGAGAAGACCATGACATTATATCCCATGGCATTGTTCACATGTTTATATCATTAAAATGATGGTCAAGTTCGATGTTGGACAAAATCCGAAACATTTTGACATAGTTATGGCCTCTTTTCGACTAAGTGACTTTTTTTAGCTTCTGGGAAAGTGGCCTGTTCGGCGAGCTTTATTGTCTTTTGACAATTTCTTGTTTGTAATTTCTCACCAACTTGAATTATCAAATTCATATTCAGCGTGGTGGTGTTGTGCCAGTACTTATTCCAAGGGAATGCAGGCCAATCATGGATTTTTTGGCTGACAAAGATGTCAGAAGGAAGCTCGATCTCACAAGCACGTACCTGTTTGCATCAAATACAAGTAAGTGATGTTATTAT
The DNA here is from genome assembly GCA_021229015.1 of Solen grandis. Lineage (NCBI taxonomy): Eukaryota > Metazoa > Mollusca > Bivalvia > Adapedonta > Solenidae > Solen > Solen grandis. The sequence goes on along the minus strand of CM037781.1, from coordinate 74,659,092 downwards.
TAAAGGAACTTTACATATTTAACCGTATTTATAAGTGTACACATTACTATGCCTTCACGTTGAATATTTTGTCCTTCACATATTGCCCTGTGTCATAACTTTACAACTGAGTGTATGAAGACTATAACAGTTATTAATTTCATAACTTTAAAATTGGCAATAAATTTTTTAACCTAAAATGGTTTACTAGTTGTTCTATTTGAAAAAGCTTAGAAACGAGAACAAAAATGCCAAAATGTCTCCTGTTTTTATCGGTGGTATTACTGAAATATCTCTTGTTATAACTTCTAAACTCTTCGGAAGGTAATGAGACAACTATATTACGACGTTGTGTATGGAGTATATGAACACAATTTTAGTATAAGTTATGCTTTTCTTTTGCCCAAGCATATGCCAAATTTCAGAAAAAAGATGATTTTGTTTTTATTAAAAACTGTATTTACATGTACGAGTATATACGTATGTTTGGTGCACGACACTCTGAATTAACGTCACAATGTAAAGCGCTTAAGAGCTTTTCTTTTAAAATTATTCCATTTCACAAATTACGGGCTTAAAATGTTTTCTTACCTGGCAAAAATATGTGTATTTATATGATAGTGTAATGATAGTATGAATTCTTAAACGGTTATTCTATGATAATCAGTCAATAGAGTTACGCGCAAATGGCGCTTTCAACTCACTTCTGTTTTTATTAATGAATGAGGTTTGTCATACCAACAAAGTACATGACACTGGCTTCTATTTTTACACCCACTGCAATTTTAAAAGTTGAAGTGTTTGAAATATATTCATTAATTATGATTAAACTTTCAATTTAATAAAAATTTGTTGCTTAAGTTTGATAGCATTTTACCCGGATGTTAGTCCTCCAAAACTTTAACCTGGGCTTTGCCAATAAAAAAATGCTGACAGCAAACAGAAATCATAGTTTCAGAATGTAAGTAATGCTGAAAAATGTTTATTGACAAGTTGTCTAAATATAAAAAGGAGTAAAATTGCACAAAATTGACTTTCATCTTCCTATAACACCCTGTGCTGGCCTTTTGTGGGTTATTTTGTGATGGATACGGTATAACATACCTGTATAGTAAATTCATTTCAAAAGTAGCGTTTCGGTTTAAAAAAGGTGTCGAACCTGAAGTA
>CM037781.1:74620091-74657846 GCA_021229015.1 Solen grandis | reverse complement strand
GAAATAAAACATGACGTCAACATGACAATATTGCGTCATTCGAATGTTTGGTATGCATACTCTATCCGATCTTAAGTCATCCTAGTTAGATCTAACAGGTAGGACATGTTTTTTTATTACATACGGTACCATAAATCTGTTTTCGTATATAGTACCATTCGGTACTATAGTATAGATTCGGTACCATAAAAAAATTTTTATGGTACCACGGTACCATAAGTACAAAAAAATTATGGTACCGAGGGTACCATAGTGCCACCCTTCACTACTTTCATTTATCTTACTTCTCTTTCTCTCCCCCTCCCTTCCTCTTTCTTCTCTCTCTCGACTTGCCTTATATTTCCCTCTCTTTTTCTCTATTTGCCATTTTATGTCAATATGGGTTATGCTAATGTTGATTTCGAGCATTATTTGTCTTTTTTCTTTCTTTCTCTCAACTTTAATTTTTGCCACTTACGAAAATCAGCACATTGTCCGATGTAGCCTTATTAATTATGCTTCTAACAATACCACAATTACACTTAAACTGTTAAAAATGTCAGTTGCAAAAAATATCAATTAGTCCACTTCTCACCACCTTAATCATTGAACATGTGACACTATCTAATTGCCTATGTATTCGCCAGCGCAAACTTGGAGGCGCAAACATGTTGTAATTCTTACGCTTGTCAAAAATAATAGACAAATTGTGATGACAAATTGTGATTCTAACGCGTGTCAAAATAACAATCACCGCTGATTAATAAACAATCAATTAGAGATCTGGTCTTCTGTCATCAAACACTGAGATTCTACCATCCTTAAACAGCTTGTGCCATTTGTAGACAAATGTTTTCCCCCTTGTTGGTAATCATTCAAAAAACACTTCTAGAGAAGATAAGAAGAGGCCACAATATTACACTGCGGGTTTTGTAACTGTGTTCTCAAAACCCTTTACAGCCCACTACGCTGGATTGGTTGATGTCCATCGCTGGAGTCTACAACCTCTCAACATCCGTATATTCTATCGACGGCGCTCTAGACGGGGTTATTGCTGCCTGCATTAATCGTCATTTATTTGTATTCTTCCTTCTTGCCTCAAAACGTGAGTATGAAATTTTTTCAGGGGTGAATTATTTTACCCCACCCATTCTTTTGTTCTATGCACCGGACATATTGTAGTCTTTAGTTTGTAGCCAATTGAACATTGAGTTGTATCTATTATTATAATTATATTGATAAGAGATACGAGTAGTGTATTTTATCATCCTGAGGACTTTTTCTTTTAATATTGAAGTAGAATACGAAATATCGGAAGTTATATCTTCGTTTAGTTTTGTTGACATTGAGCATGTAAAATTTGTACCCCACCCATTCCCAAAAAAGTTGTGTAACTTAGTTATATAATACATTTACAGGGTGAATTACCAACCTTTATAAATTAGATAGTTAAATAAATATTGTGTAATAATCAGAGGGTAGTTCTGGATTTATCTCGGTCTCATTAAATTAACTTAGAAGATTTTGATATCCCACTCATCATCTCGAATAACTTTGGGTAACCTTGAATTACACGTGGTTTTCAATCAGGTCAATTAATAGGCCCCAATATTCCAAACAAAAGTAATTCTATCTATATTTTAGAAACTGAAGTATTAATAATTATTATTTGAAGATTTTATTTTGGTTAAACGCATACTTTGCGTTTTATACAGTGACAAAAGACATAGATTTTAATTTTGAAATCTAGTAGCTAGTTAATCCTTCAATTAATATATAGCTTAATAACAGACTTATTATTTAAAAAAAATTTTTAATTAATATTTCACTTATATATAAAGAATCTTCTTTTACATATTTATATAGATTTCAAGCATATATTGGTATTATTATCTACTCTGTTCAATAGATTAGATCAATTAATGATTATTAAATAAACATATGAATCAGAAATTAATATAAATTAATTATAGCTAGAAATTGAGGATTATTTCATATTCAATACAGATAGAGTTTATTATCATAGAGACGTAAATTATCTTGGTATTTTTTATCAATATAGATATTAAATAAAGCTACAAAAACCTGGGCACCTTGAGCTTGTCAGTTAGTATTCATACATACAAGAGTTATCCTACATACTTACAACCTTCAAACACACATAACGCAATTATACAGAATACTAATCACAACAATAACATTTGCTTACATTCCATTCACTATTTAAATAAAGGGATATTCATCATTTCATTATAAATAAAAGTGAGTTTCTTACTAGTAATCATCATTGACTTAATATGTATTATTCATAAAGGAATATATACCATTAAATGGTTAAATCCTAACCAGAAATTCTATTCTTAATATAAGATGGATCAAGTTTCCCCACTACGTTCTACAAAACAATTCAGTGAATCTGGACTCAGTCGAAATTCATTCAAAATAAATCAGTCTGCGAGACCAGAAAATGGCAATTATCTTCAGACCAAGATCTGGTCTCACAGACTGATTATTAAATCGGCAAGGCATGGTTCAATATTGAAAGAAGCTTCTATTGTCAAATTCACCCAGACTATAAACAGAAGTCTGGGAAATAAGCTTAAAAGGATGACCCCCCTCAAATCAGGAGCTTTTATGTTAGAACTGGCTTCAGCTGAGTCAGTCACTCATTTGCTCAGGCTCAAACCATTACTAATTGGTAACATTCATTTAATAGCCATCCTTCCTCAGGGAGGACCAACCACTACAGGAGTCATCCACAATGTTCCTTTAAATGAAGACAGTTCAAATCTCTGTCATCAACTTATCCCATACAATTCAGAAAATTCTGTTCCCTCTGCAATACTGCATGCCTCAAGGTTGTCAAATAAATACGGGAAACCGTCGGTGCAATCAAGATTATCTTTTCAGGGTCTGTACTTCCCAAATTAGTCAAATTAACTGATTCCCCTACTTTTTTTTTAGTAGATAAATATTCACCACCTCCTATTAGATGTTTCCAATGCCAACGTTTCGGTCACGTTAACACAGTTTGTAAATTTGAACAAAGATGCGCTTATTGTACTAACCACCACAATATAAAAGACTGCCCCAAAACAGATCTTCCAAAATGTTGCAATTGTGGGGAAACCCATACCACAAAATGCAGAGGTTGTACGGCCTACAAAAGAGCATTTCTCATTACACAAAAATCACATGATTCTGGAATCCCCTGGGCCACAGCTGAAAAATTCAGTTCATCATATGAACACCAGCCAGCCAGAACATCTCTCGAGGGCGAGGAGGAGGTTCCAGGAGGCGTGCTTGTGGCCGCCAAGGGAGAGGAAGGGGGAAAGCAGGATCAAGGAACCCAGTCATCCAACCACACAAGGCTTTAGAAGCTCGACAAAACTTCCTGAGGGTATGTACATGTAAATACTGGCGAAACTGGTTTTTATGAATTGAAAGTCAGCATATATATTTCTCGAAAGTCAGCATATAAATTCCCTTGAATTGTACTTATATATTCATTGGGATTTAGAGCTTAATATTAAAGACATCAAATTAAAACATTAAAGACCTTGTCATACAGTAATAAAAGTTGTGTTTCAAGTTCTAATCCTTTGAATACTCGAAGGAACTTGTAGATATCCTTTTGAAGGTATCTGAGGTGGAGCCAGGGGTAGTATTCCATGTGATGAGGCCTTCTGAGATACCTGGAGGGGGATTTCATCCCAACCCTGATCAACCGTGTCCAACAGTAATAAAATTTGTGTTTCAAGTTCTAATACTTTGAATACTTTTTTCAACAGATCCTTTTATGTTTATTTTTCAGACAGATTGTTTCCCTCACTCGAAGGAACTTGTAGATATCCTTTTGAAGGTATCTGAGGTGGAGCCAGGGGTAATATTCCATGTGATGAGGCCTTCTGAGATACCAGGAGGGGGATTTCATCCCAACCCTGATCAACCGTGTCCAACAGTAATAAAATTTATGTTTCAAGTTCTAATACTTTGAATACTTTTTTCAACAGATCCTTTTATGTTTATATTTCAGACTGAGATTGTTTCCCTCACTCGAAGGAACTTGTAGATATCCTTTTGAAGGTATCTGAGGTGGAGCCAGGGGTACTATTCCATGTGATGAGGCCTTCTTAATACCAGGAGGGGATTTCATCCCAACCCTGATCAATAGTAATACAATTTGTGTTTCATGTTCTCATACTTTAATACTTTTTTCAACAGATCCTTTTATGTTTATATTTCAGACGGAGATTGTTTCCCTCACTCGAAGGAACTTGTAGATATCCTTTAAGGTATCTGAGGTGGAGCCACGGGTACTATTCCATGTGATGAGGCCTTCTGAGTTACCAGGAGGGGGATTTCATCCCAACCCTGATCGGCCTTCCCCAGACTTGTGTGTCTGTGGCTATTGCAGAGATATGCCGACTGCAGCAGAGAGGGTGTGCTGTAACAAGCTGAACTGCATTTCTAGAACACCTGTACGGAACATGTGTGTTTTACTTTCCTGGTTTCTTTCTTTATCTAAGAAGTATTAATAGTTCTCTTCAGCATATTCGAAACAAATTATTACAGACTATAATAACTTTTTTCAACGGCTTCTGGATTGGAAGATCATACAATTGAAGATCATACAATTATGAAAACTCCTTGGCACTATCCTCGATAGCTGAGTGGTTACAGAGTCTGCCGGAGGAGCAGAGATTTGGTCTTACAATTACCGAGAATTAAACCCACAAAGTCAAATGGTCATGGTATTGCTCCCTTGTTTGTTGCTCATCATAATTATAAGGTGATTATAAGGTGGTTCCAGGGCTAGATCAAGTGTCAGGATAATGTTGACTGGGTATCATGCCACATGTCTAGGGTATGATACTATAGTGTGGCAGCACTTTATGTCTCATGTAGACCTAGTCTCCAACTGACTGGATTTTTGTGGGACGTTAAATACAACAATCTCTCTCCCCGCCACGTGGACCCACAACTACATATTTGTTTTAACAGTATAAGAAAATTACCATTGAATTACTTGATTGGTTTCAACTACTCAGTGGCATTTTGCAATTCAGCCTTCTTTAAATGCCTTAGACAAGTGGCATTACAGCTCACCAAGTTATTTTTATTTAAGGTCATCAAAAATCAAAACAAGACTGAAAACGATATAGTCTTAGGCTGAACTGGTTAAGCTTGTTCCTTGCTTGACTAATATTGTTTTAAGCTAAGTAGCCTAGGACATTTTCTTAATAACTAAATGCAAAATTATATCATAATCTGAAAAAAATATCTTCTAAGCAGCTATGGTGATCTCTTTCTTTACTTCTTCTGTGCTTCGAGACACTCATATTAGACGAGGTGTTTTGGCCATGGGCAGGCTACTGCGAAGGGACATACTGGTGTTCCCGGACGAGGACCTTGGGTGGGTGGATGGGCGATGACCTAAACTCTGCGAATAGGTTTTATGCCTACACTCAATACACGTTGTGGGCACATGGCCGCCTTGGAGCTGGCAACAGAGTACCAATGCCTCCTGTGCTGTGTGGAGAATCAGAGACAAGTTTCCACATCCGTATGGACATACACTGGATTCATACCAGCACGAGTATAAGTGTGATGTATACAAGTGTAATCTGTCTCATGTTTTAAATACCATATGCAAATATATCTCATGCACTGAGATAGATCAATGTGAGACATGATTTCATTATAATCCAAATTTGCCATCTCTGAGTCTGGGAAAGTTGTTTTAAATGTTTCAATTACATCTTTACAGGCACTTGTAGAAAATGTATTCCTAATGAAGCATGATAGCAGGGAATAGGCTTGATGTTCCTTCTTAGATAAATTAGAATGTTCAATGTCGCGCTCATCTCCAGAGTCATTTTCAGAAATAGTAGTGTCACTGTCTGTACTTTCAGAATCGGAGCAAGATGTACTATCCTCTGATGACACAGTACTTTCATTATCATCTGAAGGCAATGTTTCATTGTCACTACTTTCATCTACACAATGATTTTCTATTTTCAGAGTGTCGTCCACAATTGATTGGCAGCTTTCAGAATCCAAATCTGAGGATGGTGGAAGAGAAATACTTGACTGGTGCACGGAAAATGTGCTAACAGTGTCAAAATTTAAACTACAGAGTTTTTCATATGCAGGTTTTTCAATATCATGCTGAATCTCATCCAGTGGGTAACAATCTTTTTCTGTCAGTATGCTACTCACAACTGAAAATAATAAATGGTATTCAAAACAAGAGTAAAACAAGATGGCCATAATGGCCTTATATTGCTCACCTGTGCATAAAGGCTCTACATCACAACAATTAATAACATTATTACAATGTCACATATGAAATGAGGTAAGGTGATGTGGGTGTGTTGAGAGAGTTCAAAGACAACATTCATGCAAGTATGAAAGCTTTGTAGCAAGCAGTATTGATGTCAGATAAACGGTCCAAATGGGTTAACCAAGAAATTGGCCCATTGGATATTTTAAAGTCCAAAATCAGGTCAATGTTGACCCGAGGATCACTGGTTCCAATCCTACTAGAAACCTGTAACTCTCTTTTTAGGTATCATTGATGCATATGTTTGTCTTTAATAATCATTTCTGGGCAAATCTTCAATTCTAAATAAAAAGCAATTTTTGGACATAAATCTGGAGTTCAGTCACTTAAAAGTTTTTAATTACACTTTTTGCAGTTTGCCCATTTAACACAATTATTTATTTTAGTTCTCTCTTAAGCAAGCTGGAAAAGCCTATGGCTTATCATTACATTAAGATTACCTTCAGTGTTTAATTCAGAACTTTTAATGTTCTTGTTGTTCTTCCACCTCCACAATGTCGTACGTGGCACATCAACAGATGCATCGACAGTGTACAGTTTGGTTGTTCGTTTCAAAGGACCTAATAAAAATCAAACACACAATTTGAGACAATACTTAGATAGTAACATGTAATAACTTTATATCTATTGGTGTTAGGGTTGTTGTGAGTCTGAAGGTTAAAAGGCAACTTTCAACAGCAACTTAGTAAGTTAAAGTAAGGACTTTATTTCAAGGGGCAGCACAGTTGACATACCTGTGAGCCTCAACAAGTCTGCTGGGTTAGCCCTTTAGCAATGTGTAAGAATGGTCCCTTAGCAATCAAGAGGTTCAGGGTTCGACCCCCGTCGGAACCATTATATTTTCTCCATGTTCACTTCATTGGCCATGAGTATAATATTATATATTATATTTTACTTTAAAAAAACAACAGATTTTACCATTTTTGTCTTAATTTTATTTTCAAAATATTACAAAACATTTCAAAGAACAATAATTTTATAAAATTTACTATCATAAATATCAAGCTTTTTATTCTCTAAAACAGTATTGAGAATTGAATTATTTTGCTTTCATCTCCAATGCAAGAAATAGAGAATTAAATTTTGAAATTGACTGTTTTTAAAAATAAACTACAGTACAGTAACTTGGAATTTGACAATAGACACTTTTTTTCCAATCATACATGTATGTAAAAAAACAACATCTTAATTGTTTTCCATTCAGATGTTCATTACATGAAATGGCTAGTTTACTCATCATCCATATAAAATCATTGCATAAAATGGTGTCAGAGCGGTCAGTGTTGGTCATAAATTTTTAGCATTCTTGAAGCATCATCCGATCTGGTAAAGGCCAACAATTATGTTGCATCTGTTAACTCACTTGATATTTGAGATCAAATCTCTATTTCATGGCTTTATTTTCCTTTCAAGAGTTCAACACCCCAGATTGAAAACAGACTTGTGGTTTCGTTTTTAGCTCGCTGACCTCGAGGCATGCACGTGGTTTAAAGCTATGACATCATACACTAGATTTTATAAATACTTTGATATTGATTGGTTGATATTTTTACCTTGACCATTTTCATGTACCTGCTTTCTATTTTTACCCCCAATGTGCAAAACTTTTCCTATCATTTTGCATACGTAATCACACTGACCTAAATAACCGTGACAAGACTGGTTAAACATGATTTTCAGAAAATCTTTTTATAGAAAACCAAAATATTTTCTTATATTTTCTTCCGAAATAAATTTGTAAACACAGTATCTGTTACTAATAATGCACTTTTGTTGGACATTTTTTATACAAAAAGCAACAAGCCATTTGTTGAAACCAAATATTTTTTTAAACAAATGTCAATTGCAGATTAATTTGAAAATACTAGAAACTCAAATGGGGGGAACAGGGGTCCATATCTTTCTGGTTTAGGCACATTTTCAGGTTTTCGTTTAGGCCTACATGTCATGATTATGATAAAAATATTTGTCCAAGACTAATTTGATGGAAAGCCAATGAAAGAATTACTAGAAATACGGATAGAAAGTTACTCAATTAGGTGTTAATTTTTTATATAAATTTTGCCAATCGGAAGGCGAGTTGACTATTTTTGATCTCAACTTTATTTAATTACAAGCTTTAAAGTTCAAAATAATTATTTTTGTTGATTGATTGATTAATCAAAAATGTGTTGGCCGTAGTAAAATATTCTTCAATAATTATGAATCTATTAATTGTCTGACCATGTGATTAACAATAGCCATCACTGATAGATATTAACACTCCTGTGCAGCCCTAAGTAGTTGGTGAAATAATCCCCAATGTGTGATTATGTGTATCAATAAACAGCTGATCAGAATGACACGCCACTGCCTCCAGGGGTGGTTATGCAGTAAACACACTCAGCTGGTTTTGGATTAAATTAGGGATTATTTGAGGTATATGTATGAAAATTATTGACCATAGAAAAAAACATATGCTTGGTTTGATTTTTTTTTTTGGCCACTTCTAATATTTTTTTCGCCATTTGCGAAAGTGGCGAATGCCAGCAGAAACCCTGCAATTAGTTGGACTAGCCATCAGTTTGGAATTCTAATATGATATTTCCGAAATCGTAGATTATCAAAATACAAAACCGATGACTGGGCAAATTCACTGTTTGTCCGAAAATCTGATGAAAAAAAACTCACTGAACCGGTGCTTCTTTGACGTTAGATGAGTCAGTAATCGCTGTTTTGTTGATTAACTTTTTCTTACATATCATACACTCGTATTTACCATCGTGAGACAATTGGTACTTGGCAAGCTTATTTTCTTTTAAACCAGACATGATTCGGCGATAAACAAAACATGCTAGATCCGGGTTTTTTAATTTGCTCCCAGCCAAACGTAGTTGTGAAAGAACTGAATTCATTGGTTCAAATGAAAGAAATTATTTGATTGGTTGAAGCTAAATCGGAGACTCCCGAACTGAGTTACGGAATATTACGATATACCAGATTCCCAGTGTTTCATCTGAGAAAATGGCGAATGCAGACGACGCAAATAGCTCTACATCTAAAAATATGTTTCTTGTGCAGTGGGAAGATCGATTCATGAGCGTACTTGATCGGAAAGATGTTGTACATCCCAATCACACAGATATTGCGTAGTACCAGGAGGGGAATCTTATTGAAGCCTATTTCCAGAAACAAAAATACCGTGCCGTGATAAGTGAAATTCATCGTAAGTTAACTGTTAATTGTGATAAATAATCATAAAAGTCCCAATGTATCTAGTAATCTACATCTATGATGCCTTAAATAGAAAAAGAAATAGGTTCTGGTGGGATTCGAGGAATTTAAGTCAACTCGTACCCTGAGTCAACTCGTACCCGACTTGGTCAACTCGTACCTTAGTCAGGGCCCTCTCTACGGTTTGGGGGAATGGGGCCAACAATATAACCAAGAGGGCCAAGATGGCCCTAGATGTTGCGAATGCAGTACGACGCAATGCCTACATCTAAAAATATGTTTCTTGTGTGGGAAGATGATATGAGGTGAACATGTCAGATGTTGTGACCCCATCACACAGATATTGCGTAGTACATGAGGAATCTTATTGAGCCTATTTCCAGAAACTAAATCGGCCTAAAGAAATGTCCCTCGGTAAGACTGATTGTTGTAAATTCTAAAGTCCTACTAGTAATCTACATCTTGATCCTAATGGATATTTTGGACGAGGTTGTCAAGACTAGTCAATCTAGAACGACCATGTCAACTCGTACCTAGTAGTTTAAGGTTTGGGGATCAAAATTGAGGCCATCTAGTCGTTACTGAAAAGATTTTTGCTAAGATTGCTAGAATTAATGATGATAAACATGTCAGATTTTCTGACCATCAAAGATATCATCATGACAAACATTCTGCCAAAGTTTGAGGATGATTGGACCAAAAATGTTGCCCTCAGAGTAAAGACAAGATTTTTCTAAGATTTGACTGACCTACTTTTTGATCCAACCTGACCCATTTTCGAAAGGGTTCAAAATATCATCAAGACAAACATTCTGACCAAGTTTGAAGAAGATTGGATCAAAATTGTGGCCTCTAGTGTGTAAACATCAAAATTGTTGACGGACAAGATTTTTCTACGATTTGACCTACTGACCTACTTTTTGATCCAACCTAACCCATTTTCGAAAGGGTTCAAGATATCAAGACAAACATTCTGACCATTTAGAGGAAGATTGGATCAAAATTGTGGCCTCTAGTGTGTAAACATCAAATTGTTGACGGACGACGGCAGACGGACAATCAAGTATCCCAAAAGCTCACCCTGAGCTATGCTCAGGTGAGCTAAAAAAATATGTACCTCAGAGACTGAGGAAATGGTATCAGACCATAGGCAAGTAGAATGATACCACATGGTGATACACATTTTATTTTAGTTCTACACTTATACACTGTGCACAAGGGAAAAACATCAGTGCTGTTTGGTTATTCTGATTATGCAAACATTTTCCCACAGTAATTTTAACTTGAAAATGTCATGTATCATCATATGGATTGAATAGTAGTAGTAGTATTGGGGTTTACCGTCGCTGCGATTGTATTTCAATCATATAGCGACGTCCAGCTAATTACAGGTGGAGGAAGATCCCGCGTACACAGAGGTACCCGGGTAGAACCACCGACTTACCGCAAGCCAGCTAGAAGGCTTCCTCACATGAAAGATCCGAAGTCCCTACCGGGATTTGAACCCACAGCGGTGAGGGGCTGAGAGATTTGTAGTCCACGACTGTAACCGCTCGGCCACGGCGGCCCCCATGGATTGAATAAGTGAAAGGTATCTCCCAAATGCTTAAAAAGAGGCAGCTGGACTAGTGTATACATAAATATAAGTCTAAAGTAGCTATAGCACAACTAATGTGCAAATATGAAAAGCAAACATTAAGTCATATTAATATTAATTCAGAAAAGTATGATTAAGATAACAATGAATAAAAAAAACAATCTTCACACATACAATTACATTTCTTCTTCATCTCCTTGTTCTCCCGAGCTTGTTGAAGGAAGTTCTTTCAAACCCGATACACCAGTGACATCACTGAAATACATAAGATACAACCGATATGAAGATACCTTGACAAAACAATGTTTCAAAAGATATTTTGGAGTTGTTGTAAATGGGCAGCACACATTAATTCTTTTAACTTTTGGAAGCAGGAGTAATAATAATAATGACAACATTACATTGATAAAATCTATTATGTATGTTTTTAATAAAATAAAAGTATTAGCTACACATATCTGATGTAGATTTCTATTCATTCTACAATCAACTTGTCTACTCAATCAGTCAAAAGAACAAGAAAAGGGATTGCTGAACACAATGAACAATTTTTAGTAAATATTTTCTTTTTGATGGGGTCTATTTGGACTGATTTCCTGATCAGTTAAACTGCTGGTTTCAGCTGCACTTATCTCAATTAACACCAGTGCAAAACCTTGCAACCTCTTTACAAAACCATGGGGTGTGGATGTCGATGGCTTCTGGTCATCTTTTACATCTGACCTAAAATATTTTATAAATATAAACATATTTTGAAGAAAAAATCTATTTTTTTTAAAATAATTTATCACTTTTAAATGAAAGAAATAGTTCCCATATTAAACAATGAAATACGTTACATTAAACAGCTTTATTCTACAATGCAATATGTTTCAAGTTTACTTACAGGATAAACAAGGCTACTAATCCACAATGATGTGAGACATTCGTTTCAACTTTGTAACCATTTCGGATGCGTACCTTTCCTAAAAAAAATAACGGTAATCATCAGACTATGTGTACTCGAGATTGCGTGCATATAATCCTAGCTATCCTAGCGACTGATTTAATCTTCTTAGAACTAATTATTTTAAATGTGACATAAGCTTTGATTTTACATGCGTTAACGATTAAACGTGTTTACTCTCCTGCTGTGCGGAATTCACTTGCGTATAGTTTGTGATTGCGTAATGTTAAGCGTTTTTAGACACCGTATGGCATCTTTCGACTGTTGAGGTGTCTAAATCAATATTATATTTTACTCTGGTCAAGGTCAATGTCTCTTTAACTAAAAACAGAAAACCATGGCATCAGCTGAATATGTATAGTAGGGGCTGAAATATTGTGACCTAAATGGACATTGTGACTTGCATGAGCAAAAACTGGGCCTGGGCCCGTTTGTGTGGGTCAGTCTTATCTAGGTCAATTTGACTTGACTATTTGGGTTTACCGTCGCTTCGACAGTATTTCAATCATATAGCGACGTATAGCCAATTACAGGTGGAGGAAGACCCCGAATGCACGGGGGCATTCGGGTAGAACCACCGACCTACCGCAAGCCAGCTGGAAGGCTTCCTCACATGAAAATCCGAATGATCCTGCTGGGATTCGAACCCACGCGGTCAGGGGCTGAGTGAGTGTAGGTCAATTTGAAAGAATGTATACAGGTATTTGTATGAAATTTTGATAGCATGATAGTATTTTTGTTTATATTGTGTTTTCAGTTGGAGACCTCGGCATTTGAGATAACAGATGAGAATATCACGATGGCTAGGTTTGCAATACAGGAGGAAGGCAGACATCAAATTGAGGCAGTGAAGGGTGAAGGTGAAAACCAGAAACAAAATGTGCCTTTAGCACGCAGTTGGGAACAGGCAGGCAGAAAATATTTTGCTGTATCGGCGTTTTCCGTCGCTGCGATAGTATTTCAATCATATAGCGACGTCCAGCTAATAACAGGTGGGAAGACCCAGAGTTCATAGAGGTACCCGGGTAAAACCAACGTCCAGCTAATAACAGGTGGAGGAAGACCCAGAGTTCATAGAGGTACCCGGGTAAAACCAACGACCAACCACAAGCCGGCTGGAAGGCTTCCTCACATGAAAAATCCGACGTCCCTACCGGGATTCGAACCCACAGCGGTGAGGGGCTGAGAAATTTGTAGTCCACGACTGTAACCACTCGGCTACAGCAGAAAAGAATGCTCTTGATAGTATTGGTTTGGAGGGTGATAGACAAAAGGATATGATTGGATATAAGAGAAAATGAGGGTGAAGAGGCCTGGGGAGATGTTGTTGAGGCCATACAAAGTGAAGACCGTTGTCATTATGATGTAAAAAAAAAGAAAGAGGATGATAAACAGAAACAGTCTGCTACTGTAGCAAGCAGTGGTGTACAGGCAGAGAAGAGAGCTCTTGGTAGTATTGGTTTGGAGGGTGACAAAGAAAAAGGGTTGCGGTCAATTCGTAACCAAACCAATTCGTAATCTATTTTTTTGGTCGATTCGTAACCTTTTTCAGGTCAATTCGTTACCGTTTTCAAATCTTGAGTCAATTCGTAACCAATTTTACAGGTCAATTCGTAATCTCCAACAAAGTGTTGAAGATATTACCTTTGATATAATTAAAGATATAAAAGACGGTGTTGAATAACGACCAATTATTGCCGAATATCACTAATGAAGCCATATAATCATCCACTGCTAGTGTTAATTTTGTTTTTAATATATTGTCGGTGTTGAATAGGTGATAACAGCTTAATGATTTATTTAAGCAATTAATGCTGTTGCAGAGCTTCAGATTTACGGTGCGCCCGCGCCATTGTCGCGTGATTTCAAAATATGGCGCACGACTTTCGACGGCAATGGGTCCTTCTGGCGCGTCCATTTTGCTCGTGAAAATTTCTTACTTTGATGAAAATATTTGAAAATTTCTTTGCCGAGAGTCCTGGAGAGACAATTTTACAAACTCCTAAAAATGAAAGTAGACTGTCAACGTAATTTTCATTCGATAAATTCGGCTCTCATCGCTATGTGGATAAAATCCGAATATTCCAATTGATCCTAACTCTGCTGAGTCAGATTTGCTTCGAAAATCATCAAAATGGCAAAAAGAAAACAAACAGACATTTCGAAGTTCTTTAACAAAGAGAGCAACCAGGGAAACATTGAAAGTAGTCAGCACACAACAAATCCACCAACTGGTATGGATTACTTTGATTTTTTTTTCTTTTCTGTTATTTTTTTGTGCAGCCGACATCATGCGCTGAACTTTCGTTTTGCCTCGCTGTGAATGAAAATAGTTTCTACCGGATATTTATCGATGTCCGTCGATGTCCGCAAAATTTCAATAAACGTCAGAAGTAATGATGAGTTTTTTTTTACATTTTGGTGCAATTTAGATAGATTTTTCATTGTGAAATCATATTTTTTCCGGATGACTTCATCGGTCACTTGTCTGGTTCCCGTCCCGTTTAAGAGATATGTATCAAAGCACCGACAGCACTGATGGGTGGGGCGAACTGTAACTTCAGTTGTCTCTTTTCCCACAAATGTTAAATGTGTTTTTGTTTTACAAAAGAAGTATGGACCCATTTCTATCATTTTCAATGTTTATGTTTTATCAAATCCATTAATTAATTGTTTCCATACTTTGCATGGTCTGGGTGGAATTTTAGCCCAATTCAAGATGTATAAGGAATGCAATGACATGTGATCATTTGATGAGGATATGCATTTGTG
The DNA here is from genome assembly GCA_021229015.1 of Solen grandis. Classification (NCBI taxonomy): domain Eukaryota; kingdom Metazoa; phylum Mollusca; class Bivalvia; order Adapedonta; family Solenidae; genus Solen; species Solen grandis. The sequence continues at coordinate 74,642,993 of CM037781.1, read as the reverse complement.
GACCGAGTTTGTCTGCTATGAACTTTAATAACTCAGTTAATATATGGAGGCAGAAAAAAAAAGAGTTCATTTTTGCCAAAAAGTAGTGTGTCTGTGCACTGCCAGTGTGTTGGTAAAATAAACTTTATAAATCTTAACTGTGTTTAGTTTTGTATGCTTGGGCCCATCATTTTTGAAAATGACCCACCATTTTGTTGCTCCAGGGGCCCCTCTGGCCCACCAATCTTGGAAAAAATCTGAAGCTTTGCTGTTGTGCGTATTTTTATAGTTTGGGAATGTGCCTTTAAATTAGCGCCTCGCATCACAAGTAAGTGTATACACCTATAGATATGCCTTTCTTTGAGGGAAACCGCCAAAGGAGTGTAAATGATTATGAAACAATTAAAATAAAGGAAAATGTTTTAGCAATTAAACTTAGTAATTTTCATTGTTTGTCTCTTGATCGACGTAATTTGAAAACAATTCGGTATAAAAATGGAAATGACAAGGTGTCTTGTATTATTTATACAATGGACTACTCACAGTACATGTGTCTTTCTTGTGATAGGATAGTTCGCGATCATCACCAGGCAATAGCGTGCGATGTTTGCAATGGATGGCAGCATCGTGCTTGTGGAGACACAGGTTTTTTTCTTCTTTTCATTTATTAATTTCATATTTTTATCCCATAAATGTTAATTAATTATCGTTTAGAACATATAATCGCTAATGTATTTTTGAAGTACAATGTACCAAATAATACATAAAATATAGTTTGAATTTAGTGGATATTTTTAAAAAATATATATTTGTATAAGTGCAGTATATTATAGTGAATTATTTTATTAGTTATATTAATCATCAATCATTTGTATCTCCTATACCAAGTAATATATCTATCTGTCCTGTCTACCTTTCTTTTTTTTCTTTAGGTATCACCAGGTACATGTATGCCAAGATGAAGAAGGGGCTGATTAACATCGACTTTGTTTGCAGTTCGTGCTCAGCGACACAGGTACCTATATATATATGTACTGCTTTTTTTAAACACACTATCATCAAATTCTACACATTAAACAATTACACATAAGTAAACCTCGCAAATAGCCTTTGTTGTCCAATGTTATCCAATTCAATTCAATCCTTTATTGCATTAAACATTACACACACGTTTATAGCAATGTAATATTTAGTCTAAGTTTATTGTCATTACAGTATTTTTCAAATTTCAAATGTCGATTTGAACATTCTGCAATAAGACCGTGTGTATTTACTTTCAGCACACTATGATAGAACTACCGACAGCAGAAAGCACAAGGGTGTCCGTTTCTGCTGAGCTGAGGTCGCAACCACGCGGATGGATACAACGGAGGCTGCCGTCGATTCACCGGAAGACATGGAAACCGACGATACCTCCATGTTCCTACAACCGGTTCCCATGCCAAGTGTTCTCAATGAGAGGTATGTAAACAAAAGAAATTATGTTGAAACTTAAATATTACATAAATGAAATGTATTTTGTGAGTTACCTTAATGAATATTTTCTATAAACATTCAGTAAGTACCACAATTATTTTATGACAAAAGCATGCTATTTTCTCGTAATTGCAGTTCTGTGCTAGACGAGCCAGAGATACATGATGGCACCCTGTCCAGACCAGAATTCACCGTGATTCCGAGGGGGACGGAGCGAGGAAAAGATCTTCTAGTGGAGTCCTCTGGATATTTCTACACTGTTCGAGTATGTATAAAATAATTATGCAGAACAAGACAAAAGGCAAAATTGTTCATTCAGAATTTAAAGACATTTAATTGATTTACAGTTCTTAATATAATTAATAAATGTATACATTTTTTTAAAAGATGTCCGTTAGTAATACATAGACATATAAACATGCGTGTGGGTGTGTATTGATTTTTACAGAAGGTGACAAGACGACACGTTCATGGTGGTGTAGTGTTCGTCGAAGTGGGAATCGCTGTCCGGCTGCCGTCAGTGAAAGAGGTGGTGTCTACAAGAGGAACATGATCAGTCACTCTCATCCATCAGACCATGGTTGTCTCCTCCATAGGCAATTATCAAGAGAGGTATCTATCTATCTATATAAAATAAAAAGGAAGGTTAAATATATTTTGATCGGAATATTTAAAAAAAAAAATGAGACACTGATCACTAGTTTATTTGTTTAAATACAGTTTTATACAAAAACGAAGCCATTTAGTGAAAAAATGAATAAGATATCGTCGTCCGAAATTTTCGAAAATTGTGTACAGTATAATATTGTGTCGACTCTGATTACGGATATCTAGACAGAATTGGTTATAACTTTCGTACTATGTTTTTAATCAGGTTATTCAACACTAGTAAATATGATAGCCGTCCATTATCCAATCTCGCTACCCTAAAGTGCATTATATTAATAAATTTAATCATAATCATACTGCAGGAGTATTTCTCGACTATGTTTGGGCCAACATATGTATGATTTACACAGGTGAAAGACGCTGCAGCAGCTAATGTGTTCAGATCTGCGATGGTGGTGGTCGAGGACAAGCTGAGAGACGTTCCTTCAAAAGACACTGACAACCTACCAGAACCAAATCTGCTTGTGAGGAAGGCCAATCGTTTCCGACAGAACCAACGTCCAGATGATCCCCACACTATGGATTTTGAGGTAATAAAAAGCAATCCGGAACTCAACACTTATGTACATGTGGTAATGATATTTTGTGTTTGAAATTCTTCATATTTAAGTAACATGGTTAGAATATTGAAGAAAAAAATCAATACAAGAACCGTATGGATTTTTTTTCTGTATTTGCAGCTTGCTGTGGATCATATCGCAGAGGACTTCCTACAAGCTGACGTAATGGTTGACGGCGCCCGGCACATCATCTTCGCCACTCCATCACAGCTGAGTCTCCTGAGTCGAGCGAAGACTTGGTACATCGACGGTACATTCAAGGTTATCCGGTCTACGGACATCTTTGAACTATTCGGGATTCACGCCTTCATCAGGAAAGAAGACAGCATCAAGCAGGGCCCCCTGGCTTTCATTTTTATGACGAGAAAGCGAAAGAAGGATTACAAGAAGGTTTTGAAGGTATGTGATTGAAGAGTAATGTGATAAAAGGTATTTTAATTATCTTTAAAATTCGGAATCAGTTTAAATTTATGTATTATATGAATACTGCATATGAAATATGGGATTTTTCATATAGATGTTAAAGTGGTCAAAATAAGTGAAATTTGTTTTTTTTGTGTGTGCATAAAATACGATGATTTTGTGCGTATATGCAATTGTATTTTTTATATTCTGTCATTATAGAAACTCAGGAATCTGCTGCCAACAGAGCCCGCTGTTCAGGCTTTCATGCTCGGCTTCGAGGCTGCAGCGTGGCAAGCTATCCGCGCCGTGTTTCCCGAAGCAAGGGTATCTGGATGCGCATTCCATTGGACGCAGGCCGTGTGGAAGAAAATACAGAGCGTTGGTCTTGCCCCTAGCTACGAGGAAGGAGGTGGGATACAGAGAGTTCTTCGACGTCTCCTGGCTCTTCCACTTCTCCCTGCACTACACATCCCTGCCGTGTTTGAGGAGGAGAGAAGAAAAGCAGTCAAGAATGAGCTATTCTGCCCGGTATATGAGTATGTGGAGGGACAGTGGATGGACGGGTCAGTGTGGTCACCGGAAGACTGGTCCGTCTATGGAATGCCAGTCAGGACGAACAATGACTGTGAAGGTATGTTAAGAGCAAAAATGCCTTAGTATTTGAATAATTAAAATGAATTATTTTTTTAAATATATAAAAAAACTAATGCATATACCATAAACCCATATAATAGTAATAGCCAACAAAAAATATTAACTAAAAATATTTACTAAAAGATCACTTTGCTTAATACTTTATCATAGTGCCACTAATATTTTTTATCTATAATTTCAGGTTGGCACCATCGTCTAAACGTGCGAGCCCAAAACCCGCCTTCTTTCTACGTTCTCATCAACTTGCTGCACGACGAAGCGAAGTACGTTGAGACGCAGACGAAGCTGGTGTCGATCAACAAACCCAAGAAAAATCAACGGAAGTCGAAGCGGGCCATGGAGGGCAGAGTCTTCCAGGTGTGGGGAGAATATAGTTTGGGAGAGATGAGTGCATCCAAACTCCTGAGGAAGCTGGGCAGAGTTTACAGCAAGTAATACGGTGTTTCAAGGAACATGATTTGAAACCTAGCATTGTTGAATGTATATTGTTATTTAAATTAATTAAAGAAATAATAAAGATGTTTCCGAGTTGTGTTTGTTACTATCTATCTGCATAATCTCGATCTGGTCATTCAAGAAAACAATGGTCTGCTGTGTGTGTTTGTATGTGTGTGTGTGTGAGAAGGTGTGTTTTCCGATTTATAATGTTATTATATTTAAAAAAAAAAAAGATAAAAACTGAGGATAAAGAGGCCAGAGGAGATGCAGATGCTTTTAAGGCCATACACAATATAGTTGAAGTGTACAGGAGAGACGCTGCTGAGGCCGTAAAAAGTGAAGGCAACCAGCAGGTTCAAGCAGTGAAGGGTGAGGCGGACCAACAGATACAGCAAGCTGCTACAACAGTGGCAGATGCCAACTACCAGGAGGAGTAAAACCGTAATGAGCTTTTTTTTTATATAATCCTATATCAAGACGGAAAAGCAAAATGTATGTTACAGATTTATTAAGAGATGCAATCCGTAGTCGCTGATGACAACATAACTACAAAAAGAGACTCATTCGATTGTTTACAAAAATATCTAATTTGCATATATTCAAGTGCCACTGGCATTTGTCTTCATGTCAAGGAGACGAAGTAAGGATTACAAGAAAGTTCTGAAGGTATGTGTCTTATAAAAATGTAACAGAATATATGTAATGAAACGAGTAATAACTCTTAAATATAAATATAATGAAGAACTATAAAACAAATTCATTATTATGCAAACTTGAATTCATTGTAAAACTTATGTATGCTATGTTTTCTTTTCCTTTTTTCTAGAAAATCCGGGACATGTTACCTTGTGAACCAGCAGTGAAGGCCTTTATGCTGGACTTCGAGGTGGCCTACGTGGAAAGGTATACGTTCGGTGTTCCCAGAATGCACAATCACGGGTTGTGCATTCCACTGGACGCAGGCGGTGTGGAAGCGTGTCCAGGAGCTGGGTCTGAGACCTGAGTATGATGTCGGAGGTGCTGTGCAGAAGGTGGTTCGCCGTCTCCTGGCACTGCCTCTTCTGCCATCTGCTCACATCGAGGCGGTGTTCCAGGCAGAGCGAGAGAAGGCTGAAGACCATCCTGTCATGCCAGACCTCTTCCGGTACGTGGATCAGCAGTGGATGGACGGATCTCCCTGGTCACCAGAAGACTGGTCGGTCTACGGTATGCCGATCAGGACTAACAATGACTGCGAAGGTATGGGTATATTTAATTTATTACATTATGTTTATATGAGAATGTTTCTATGATATTGATAATATACAATGTTTATATTATACTCATATTAAAAATTCGTATCGTATACTAAACGCTAAAGCCATTTTGAAAAGAATTAATTAATAAAACAAATTATATTGTAAATAACATATCCTCTAGTAAGTGATTCTATTTTATTTCCAGGTTGGCACCATCGTTTGAATCGCCGTGCGCAGACAGCACCATCATTCTAAATCCTTGTCCAGCTGTTACATGGAGAGGCTACCCTTGTTGATGCACAAGTGAAGCTGGTGTCTTCCAAGAAGCTGAAGAGGAGGCAGCGTAATTCCGCAAAAGCCATGGAGGGGAGGATATTTGAAGCATGGGCCAATTACAGCGCGGGAGATATGTCGGCGAACAAGTTACTGAAGAAGCTGGCCAGGGTTTATTCCACGTGATGTGGATGATTAAATGATAAGTGACGTGTCTTGTTCAGTGAAAGTGTAATGTTGACCCTATTGACAAATTTGTTATGAGGTGACATTCAATCTTAATACATGTATTGAACTTCATTCAAATAATTAAATGATATTGATTTTTATTTAATTGTTGTTTATGATAAAAAATATTAGAATAAAAAAAGAATAGAATAAATAAAGACTTCAAAAATATAAGGTGTTTTTTTTTATCTATATCTACCTATTATTTCTTTTTCTTTCTTTCTTTCTTTGATGATTTCATCAACGCACAGTAACATTAATTACACACTACAATTGTGAAGTCGGCATTTGTATAAACAATTAATAACTACTGATTGCATTGCATAGTGTTAATGTCACACACATGTCTGCTCAACACATCAATTAAAGTCACACTTAACTCAATTAACACCTATTTTCTATAGTATGGTAGCGAATTGTCTGGGTAGCGAATTGTCTGGACAAAAGTGGTAGCGAATCGTCTGAAAATATACGGTAGCGAATTGTCTGGGTAGCGAATTGTCTGGTTCCCTATTCAACATACCTTTCGTCAAATTACAGACGTTTCCTTGTGTGCCTAACCTGCATATCTGCTTGCCACGCATATATCCAATCACATTACCATACATCATCATTCCTTACACACTTAACATGAGTTTAACTTCAACTAAATTTATATTTAGACTGCAGTAATGTGTTATCTTCCATGGAACGCCGACATTTTGTCGACTAGAACGCCGACATTTCTATACCTTATCTACCTGGAACGCCGACATTTTATCTGCAGTGTGTTGCTATCAATATAATGATGTCGTAGTCACTTTCTGCACGTTTCGCTATCGATGTTTCACGAGCACAAAATAGTAAATCAAGGTAGTGACAGTGGCAGTGTTATGATGGTTCTACACCTAAAAATGTCATTATATGTCGGTAGCGTGTTTAACTGGTCTGCTCATAAACCGTCACAAACGTCATTCATTAACTTCCTACAGAATGTAACGCTTCTTTTGTACAGACGTCCGCTCAATCCTTTTGTTATTTAGATCTCGATGGAACACTTTCTCGGCGTATTATTGTTCTTGTTAAATGTGTAAAGAGCTTCCAGTAGAACGTTGCAATATTGTCAAGTGTCCTGTCCAATCTGTGACTACACAAAAATCCCTATTTTCAAGCTTGGCACACTTGAAAAACTTAATACTACTAATCTTAATTGCGAAAACAAGTGTTAACATAATTACACTTTCGATTTAAATGTGCAGATACGATTGTTTGTCCGTAAACAGACAGCTAAACTACTTTACGTCCAAATCTAATGGGCATTAGTTATTCCGATGCCACAGCTTGCTCTCACCCTTGCGGTTCAAATGAACCCCATTGGGTAGAAATAAGCTACGGTTTGACAAATCACGCAGCCGTATACTGTAATGTAATTGGACTCCAGCTAGACGCTATTGGCCGAGTTCAGCTGACTTACTAGGGTTAACTCTAGTAACGTGAATATCTTAAAATAGACAAACTCGAGTATCAGTTCAGCAAAACGGTGCAGAGTTAAAACAGTCGTAAACAAACATGGCGGACTTGATGCAAATGTTTTCGTTTGCATTATTTGAAATGTCGGACGAGGAAATGGAAGAGTTTAAGATGTGGACAGAGTCGAACAAACAGGCTACGCTTTTGTCGGTGTTAGTGAATTTCGATGACAAACGCACTGATGTACCACTGATGTGTTACATGTCGAACACGGAAACGATGAGGGAAGTTGGCCATTACTTCGACGTTGGAAAATCAACAATGCATACTATAATCCGTAGAGTCCTCAGGGTGTTTGTAGCCGCATTTGTGCATGTAAGTTTTGAATAAGGTATCTGAATATATAAAACAACGTAAATTCCAGTACTTGGTTTTACGCAACGGTAAACTCACGTTATTGAAGTGAATTTTTTAATGATAAAACAACCCCATAACTGTCAAGCCTAATGATTCATTAATAAAGTGATATTAAATTTAAAAAGTTCTTAAAATTTTACTCGAGATATTGGGTGTTTGCAATGTGTGTTGATCTGTCGTTGCTATAGAAATGTATTTCTATTAATATGCAGTCATAAACCGACTCAATGAAAATATGTATGAATGAAAAGTATTTCCTCATTCTTATATATTGTGATTCATCTGTTTTCAGATTATAAAGTGGCCTGATCAACAGCAACAGGACAACATTGCCAGAGAGTATCAACTGAAATACGGATTACCAGATGTTGTTGGTTGCTTAGATGGGACACACATTAGACTTGCATTCTGTCCACAAAAAGATATAGATTATATCAACAGGAAGAAATTTCCGTCTATGCAGCTGCATGTATTTGTAGTAACATATTTGTTTCAACATTTTTATTTACATATAAGTCATAAATATGCACTGTTTATGCAGCTACCATGTTTTATTTTTATTCAACCAGATTTCAAACAAGTAGAGGAGTTTTCAAAGGAACTCATGTCACCTGTTTAAGGTTTTTTGTTGGTGTTTATCGTCACTTTGACAGTATTTTAGTCATATAAGCGAAATCCAGCTAATTACAGTGGGAGGAAAACCCCGGGGGACCCATGTGCAAGGTACAGAGAACCCCGACCTACTGAAAGCCAGCTGTATGGCTTCCTCACAAAAGTGATTCCTATATGTCACCTCTGTTTAAAGCAGGTGACACAAAAAGGCACTGTAAAGATTTTTTTTTTTTAAGAAATGCTGCTAGATAAAGAGTAAAAAATTGTTTCATTTCAGTGTGAATTGCATACTTTGAAAATGAGATGAAGTATTTAAACAAGTTAGGCCTGATACAATATCATAAGACCACAAATCTTATTTTTCATGTTTGAGCCAAAGATAAGGTGAAATGTGAAACACATGAGCATGTACTATCCATTTTGAATATACAGTCTTTCAAGTATTTATACTTGTCATGGAAAGTATCCAGGCAAATCTCTTGGGTATGCCACGGCGTACTGTGGAACTTGTATTCTGCCAGGTCAATCTAAAACAATAGTGTCGTCAATTGAGCCCATTTCAAAACAACAACCCCTGGTTCTTTGTGTAATTCAAAGTCCTCACTTTCAGTTCTACACCCTGGACACTGCATTTCATTGAAAGTTAATTTTCTTTTTTGTGACACTTCCTTCTACTTCTGTTTTCCGTTTTGAAATAAATTTTCGGGGTGCCTTGGGAGTTGGAGGCTTAGGTTTGGTCATTTCCCTTAACAGTATTCTTGCCTTTTCTAAGCTTTCTCTTAATCCCTTGAGACATTCAGTTTCCCTGAGTTTGTACTTTTTGCAATTTAGTCTCAAGAATTCCATTGTGAACATTGAGATTCCATTTGCTAAATTCTGCAAGGCTAATGGCTCTATTCCATTTTGATCAATGACCAAGTTAAATTGGTCCTTGCTGAAACTGACTGAAATCGGAGCGTTGTCTTCTGTGTGAGTGATAGAGTATAAATAATCTAACAGTTTTGTTTGGGCTGTTTCAAAGTTGCATTGTGGCCAAGGAGGGATACAGTCTACGTTGTAGTCATACAGATTTGTTGGGGTAGATGGGATTTTTTTGTACCTTTGTTGATGTTCTATCACCTGATACATTATAGTGTTGTTTCTGAAAGAATGATTCCTGTCCTCGAAAATTAACTCATCTAATTCCATAATGATTTTATCGTTTTCTGCATCTGAATTACTTGCCCAATTTATATCATTCTGTCCCTCCATCTCTGCAATTGTATTCCACACTCTTAAGAAGAAAAGAGGGTGTGGGGCTTTTATGTATTCTGCTTTTAAGACATTTGACTCATGAACCTCGTATAGGAACATTCGGTTCCTGAAGGCTTCATCCTCCTGGAGGAATTGTCTCCAGGGTATGTTATTTGAAGTTAATATCACAGGCGTTCTTTTCAATGTGGGACATCCAGCCTTATTTTTGATATTGACAATTGAAGCTTTCCCTCAAATATTTCCTTGCATTTTTCAAGCTGATCCCCTTTTGCAATTGTTAATTCTGATATATATATCAGAAGTTTGTCCAGGCATTCTTGGAACATAAAGTCTGGACTTGTGATTACGTCACCTACTTGGTCCCTAAGGTATGTGACAGAGTCCATCCAAAAGGACTTCCCTGCATTGCTGCTCCCTATCAGGGCGAATGTGTTTTTCTTGGGTATTGTTTGACCGAGTACCCAATACAGCTGTAATAGGAATTTTGTTCTGTCTAGCGATTGCTCAAAAATCCAATTTTCGAACAAATCTTGTGTATCACTGAGTTTCAGGAATTGGTCATTATCTATTGACTCTTCAAGAAGTTTTTCTGAAACGTAACTGATGTAAGTGTTCTGCATTTGAAGTACCTTCATTTCTGAGGTAGCAGTACTCCATATTTTTTGGAAATTGGGTGCTATTCTGATGACTCGCCACTGTGACAGTTCCTCTGCTGTGCCTAACAACATAATTTGGGCTGTTAATTCAGACTCAGTGTTGCAGTTATATTTTTTGAGGAAATTTATTCTATTTTCTGATTTTGTTTTCTTTTCCTCTTTCCTAACTTTATCCAAGGCACCTGTACTCCATTTCAAAATCACTTTTTTGGTATGAATTTGGGGGAATGTGTTCTTTATTTTCACAACTCATTAACTCCCAAAGGTTCTCCATATTCGGAGATTTTCTACCTGAAGTACCTGGCTTAGGATCGCTTACCTCGGATTGATCACTCAAGTGCATCATCTCCATCAGATAACTTTGCTGGTCGGCAGAAGTACAGTCCCCCCCTTTTTTGGGTCTCGTAAGTGTCCCCGGGTTCCTGGAAGATTGTTTCTGGAAGACTTTCAGTTTCACCAGAGTTGCAGGTGTTGAAAAGTTTGCAAAGTTTTAAATTGTTTATGCCTACTACGAATCTGGGTTTTTCCCCTAAGTGTTTGATCAGGGCTTTGACAGAAGATTTGACCTTTTGAGTTTTAACCTGTAACCCAGAATCCAAGAGCTTTTGCCTGCATGCTCTCCATTTATGATTTTTACACAGGTCAATGTCTTTGCATACTACAACAGCATGTATATGCCACCCGTTTATTTTGCACATGTCGTCAACTTCACCATTGTGAAATGACACAAGAATTGGATTATCGTTACAAATTGTTTGAACGCGTTTACAGGGTTTCTTTGCCTGTATGTCATGTCTCTGTATATTGATTGTTCTGTACTAAACGTCATAGTAGGGTACCAACCAATACCCTTTTCGTACATTTTTCTGGACGCATACTCAGATTTGTATGTATCTGAACGGAAAAGTTTTTCAATCTTTCCATTTTTGTCTAAGCAATACACCTTATTTTGAAATGTTCTAGGAGTGATAAATTTTTCTTCATCAGTTATAACAATTGAGTAAGTATCGTCTTTCTCACTCCAATTGTCGTTATAGAGCACCTCTACTGGAAGCTGCCTTTTCTTCGGTACTTCCCACTGCTCCATCTTAAAAAAAAGGTTTGCCATTAACAGTAGTAGTCATTGTTTGTGGTATTGTGTCTTTTAATTTTGTAACTTCTATTTGTGTTTCTAAGAGTTGTTGTTTTAGTTTCCTATTTTCCAAGGCTAATTTTGTGCTTACTGTTAAGAAGTTAACCTTGTCTTTTTTTTGTTAATTGTTTACTGACTGTGACCATTTGACCTGATAGTAATCTTAATTGTTTGTCTATGTCTCTGACTTTTTGCTCTAATGGTTCTTGTTGTCCATTGAAATTGTCTTTACTTTCCAACCACATTGCCAGTGGGAAACCATCCACTGCATTTTTTTTAACTGATTTTGCTATGTAGTCTACAGTGTATTGTTGTTCTTCCCCATCCCCTGAAAATAGTACTGGTACATCTATACCTTCTACCCAGTGTTCCCATACTGGCCACCCTTTTGTTCTTTCTTGAAAGGTCACATATATTTTTAGTTTTATTGAAATGGCTGCTGTAATTGAAAGTGATGGACCTATGGGTATGTATCTGTACCACATCCTTTTACTGTAGTATTGCCCTTTTGTTGTGTGCATGTTTACGTTTGTGTCAGTGAGTAATATTTTAAATTGAAGTGTGTTCTCTTCTTTGCTTTTCCATGGATTTTTAAAAATGCTTATAAAACCTGATTGTCCGAATGTGATTATGTAGCTACTGCCTACCCAATTCATAAACTCTGGTTGCATTAATAACCTAGGTGTATGTCTGTAATCTAATCTGAATGTACTTATTAACTTTTGGAATAAATCTTCTTGTATTCTATAATGTGGGCTATATTTTTGCTCTTTTAAATCTTTGTGGTATGTTGCTAGTACATTGTTATTCCAAGCAGAAGATGTATTTTTCCATAACCCTTTTTCTGTGTATTCAAATTTTTGTGGTACAAAGCAAGCTACCCAAGGGTGGAACTCCTCGTCTATATCTACATTGCCTGTACGTTTTCTTAATTTCATGCAAGTTCTCAAATTGCTAGACCATATTCCTGTCATTTCTGTGTCCACACCTTCTCCTACTATATTGTCCTGTTTTGTATATTTATCTATTGATAAGAATACATCTTCCTCAGTCTCGGCCATTCCATCTGTTATTTCAGTTACCATATGCGCAGGGTTAATTAACTTTGACCAAAATTGTCGGACATTACAGTTATATATAGTAGGAGGTTCTCTGGGACCTGTAGGACCATGTTTAGCCCACAATTGCTCCACCTCCTGTGGTTTCAGGAGTTTCGCATTGGTTCTTCCTGACTGTAAATTGAGAGGGGTTTCCACGCCATTTTTCTTAGTTTTTATACTGCACACAAACACGTTCTGAATACTAAGAGTCAGTAAGATAACCCACAGTTCTTTTTCACCCAAGTTCAAAGCCAATAACACTGTGAACATAACACTGAACAAAGCTGCAGTTACAATTTTGATAACATTCAATATGAATTTTTCTTTTTGATTGTCTATTACAACTAGAGAAGTTTGACGTTCCATACCTAGTTAATTGCCACCTCCTCCTATTTTTGGTGTTGAATGCGCACTTGGTTTGCCTGGAGTCTCTGGTACTTCTAATGTATTCCAACCGTCGATTGCTGCAGCTTCTTGTGTATTTGAGGTCACGTAATTCCACACGCCCTGAACAGATTCTAAAGCAGCACTGGCACCACTTATGAAGCCTGGATCAACACCTGCAATAGTTCCTACAACTTGGTTCAATACACGCTGAGGAATAGTTTCTGATAATTGTTGTGCAACACCTTTAGATTCTCCTGCTCTGTTTCTTTTTATTCCACTAGAAGTAGATGGCTGAGGACCCACAGTCTGTAATGGAATATTAGGTATTACTTCTTCGTATGTTTGTGCCACGTTTTCAATATTCCTTATGTTAGAACAGGGTTGTTGCACTTGTTGTACTACTCTATTGTATACCCCGAGTCTTTCTAAAGTTTCCCTATTTGCCAATTTCATTGCACCTAGATCTGGAATTGTGTAAGTGACTATTTTACCGGCATGATCGTCATAATTAGTTTCCCTTGGCCTGGGAATGAACCATTTGTTTGTGTACACTTTTTTTATTTCTTTTATTTTTTCTGGAGGTACTCCCAATTTTTGCCATACTAAACTTAGTGTAGGAATACCTTGTATGTTGGTTAGTGATGTTCCCTGAATTCCTTCTGTATATTTTAAGGGTAAAAATGCTTCCTCCGTAGCTTTTTCTACTATTAATATTTCCGAGTCTGCAGTTTCTAAGCCATTAAGTTTTAAAGCCGTTTCGAGCATGTCATTCCCTACCACTGTTTCTTTTAACCATTGATCTGTCTCAGTATCAATATCAAAATCATTATTCAATACACCTATTTCTTTTAAATGGCTTTCTGTTTGCTCTGGATTGATTGTATTGTCTGCCCTATTAACATCATCCTCTACCAATGTTTTTGCTTCATCTGATATTTTAGTTATGACCTGTTCTTCATAAGATGTACCACCCACTTTCTTATCTTTAAATTGAAACTTATCCTGTATTTTTTTTGGAATCTGCTACCCAAACCAGTCTTCAAGATCTTTTTTCCCTTATGTTCGTAATGGTCTTCCTGCCATTCCGGTAGTACATTATTATCCTCAACCACAGCTCCCCCCTCCCTATAATGAGCATCTGTTTGATAAGAGATCATTGGGGCAGTTAAAACATCAGGGTGTAACCCATGATGGTAATGATCCTTTGCATGTCTTACTTGTTTGAACAGGTCTCTCTCAGGAATTGTTTCTAATCGACCCTGGTGACCTCGTCCTAATATTTTGGCCCCTATGCTTGGACTGAAATGGAATTTTAATGTGCATTCGTATTACTGCTGTTCTGGTAGTGTACCCATTGCTTGACCAAATTGGAATTAACCTTAACATTAATGCAGGTGGAGGTAATATAGGTTTCCTGTTAACCTGAGTCCACATACTACTCTCCATACCATATACAGTGTCGTATATTTAATTGGCAATTTGTGGGAATTCGGCATTGCAAGCAGGAGCATTCATTTGTGAAAACATACCCATTCCATATCTACCTGAATTTACATGGTGTTCAAAGGAGATTGATTGACCGTGCCAAGTGTCTACTTCTAGTATGCCATTGTATGGATCGAAAATACAGTCTTTTAAGCTCTCTAAAGATTCAGTATCTTTTGTTGCTAAATACAGTTCATGGGGATACAGTAACCCAGCTCTACTTAATTCTGCCTGTTTCAGATTTCTGTTTTCTATTTGTCTGTACCCATTGCATATGTCATACGGACTTCTACCATTGCCTGTAATTTTTATATTTTCAGGTCTGAAATAATGATTTGAGTCTTTAAAGATCTCAACAGTGTCATTGATTGGTTGACTGACAATTCGACCGTCCGATTGTATTTCATCCCCCCAATTGTACATGTCATACAGTGTTACTTTGTGAGAAATGAGTTCCCATGAATTTGCATTTTGTAATAATGGTCTTATTTTTTCTGGTCTGATTGCAGCCTTTGTGTAATTGTAAGGTAAGTAGTATGCTCCCCAGTCGTAAAGATATTGTGATTTGTTATCTGGTGGAGTACCGGTAAAGACGCTAGCCCCAGGACCAATTCCAGTGCTATGCATGCAATGAGTAAAAGTTTGAGAGAAAGTCTTAACCTTAGAAGACCCAGAATTTTGATTGATGTGATGGTCAAATACAGGATTCGCAGAACCACTAACACCAGCATTGTATCCCTGTCCTTCTTGTCTGTTCTGATCATAAATGTCTAAGATAAAAATTGCACTGTTATTACATCTCACACAGAAACAATGTTTTAAATATTCACCTTCTAATAATTCTAAATCTTTCATATTTACATTTTAAAGTCAACTTACAGTTTAAAGCAGTGTCCGTATACATATATATATCCACTTTTGCACATACATATACACTATATACTATCCAAAAAAGCCGTCCGGACAGGACATAACTAGAATCGGTGCGATGTGCGTTATGGCTGGTAGGTTATATAGTAGAGTATGTAAGGCATAAACACATGTATTCGTTTATCGGTAAATCCGTATCGCGTAGCGATTTTAACGGATACCGATACGAATATGTGTATGCCTTATACTCTACTATATAACCTACCAGCCATAACGCACATCGCACCGATTCTAGTTATGTCCTGTCCGGACGGCTTTTTTGTATAGTATATAGTGTATAGGTATATATGCTTTAGGACATATATATGTTTAAAACTATATCCCCTGCCGCGGCCTAAATAATGACCTTGACCTTTTTAATATTACTGATACTGTGGGGTTTAAAACTGCATTCCATGCATTTGGATAATACAACACAAGACAAGATAGTATTTCAGGGATGTTCACTTATGAAACCCTTTCCATTGTCCAGAAAATATGAAACAGAAACATAATTATAATGGAAATTGAAGAATCAAAGAAAAGACAGACGAAGGCAATTCCTTTAACCCCTCCTGCTTAGCGGCAAGGGATTAATAACTGACTGATGACTAGATATCACTTGTAAGAAAACAAATGTACTTCATCTCTCTACTGTCAAATCAATTTACATCAAACTGTCACTTTGACATGGCCACTTAGTAGCAACTAGATGGCCGTATTAAGTGTAGAATGCTAATCAGAGTACATATAACAAGAGAGCCTTATAACCATAGTACTATGAGCTTTTAACCAGAGTACTATTATGAAAAAAAAGAACAACAGTACTATTTTTTCAAATAACCAGAGTACTACGAGTCCTAAGTTAAAGTTTCTGTACAAATTATGTAGAGATAAATTAGACAATAATATAAAAGTTTGTATTTTTTTAACAGAAGCAGCAAATATCCAGTTTAATCCTATGGATATGACAACCTGCCATTAGTATAGAAACATAAAAGAAAATAAATGCTTAGTAATTGCAACCAACAAAATGCAATAACAAATGGGTACTCCCCCCAAAAAAGCTAGTTTCAAAAGGGCTATTTATCCCCAATAACTAGAGGGGTGTTCCTCAGAACACTTGTGCCGCCGGTATTTTAGCTATTGTCCAAAAAAAATGATCATCAAATGATCAAAGTTAAATAAATGTTGGTTCAACCTATGGGAAAGTTAACAATATACAAAATTATGACCACATTGCAAGCATATTGTAAGTACTGTATAAAAAATCAACTAAGGGTGACAAGTAAAAAAAAAAAGATGCAATAGAGTTACAAATATAGTGCACTGTACTTCTATGCATCCTAAGGTATTATTTGACAAAATTAGAATGAATCTATTGTTTAGTTATGAAATTATGCTCCCAAATTTTATTGTCTGGTTTAAAAAATCACCAACGGGGATAATTCATAATTATATTAGCTTGAATACAATTTTAATTGAAATTAACCTCATAATAATGTTGAGGTTATGACCCTAAATAAGCAAAGGTAAATAATGCAAGAATTATATATGCTGGAGATGTGGCTCATGAGCATTCGACTTCCGAATCCCATGTGGTATCAATGTTTCAAGTTTGGAGTGAATCCATATAACATTGTGAATCAAATAAACGAGGGGGATAATTCAAGAGTTGTGGTTCTTGTGCTGTGAACTCCCACACTCATAAGATATCCTTGTTTGAAGTGATTCCATACAATGGTGTTAGAGTTATGATCTGGACAAGAAAATGTAAAATATTATCAAAGGACGTTAATTCAAGAATCAATAAGCTAGAGTTATGGTTCTTGTGAATTGCACTTCTACACACCGGACAAGGCGACAAATATTTGGCCCACTCTGCAATTAGAATAATAACATAAAAGAATTGTGTCCATGGGACAATGACCATATATTTCTACTAGAAAAAACAAACATAAAACCGAATACCTTGATATATATTAATTTGAACAAAAAAACATATACAAACAACTATAAAATGTAAGCACCATAACTTCTCATGTGATCTTAACCTTATGAATAAACTTATAAACTGGTGAGAACTAAAAACTTTTTTTTAAATTTTTACTGATCATGTTAACAAGCTGCTCAAAGCACTTTGGTGAACTTTCACATATCATTTGATGGCATTTTGTCAACTGCACGCTCAAATATGTTTAAAAGTATCCAGTCTACTCATTTTTTCTTTGTGATGTTCTTCAAAAGTCTTTAGTGCATTCTGCTGCCTTTCCTCTGCAACCTCAAGGTGTTTCAAAAGTTTTTCTTTATGTGAAGTTTTAGGTGGCGTAGTTTTCCTCTTAGATGATCTGGACAATGGCTACATATCAGTCTTTTTTACTTCCGTTTGCTTCTCAACGACTAAATTTTTGTTTCCAGTATCTATTACAACTGCTGGATGGGTGGATTCCTTATGGCCATACAGATCATCAAATGCATCCATGTGCTTCCAATGCACTGCTTCAGCTCCAGTTTTAGAATTATTGTCTTTAACCTCTTTGTACTTTTTTTCTCCAATTTTTCCACTTATTCATAATTTGCAATTTGGTAACATTAACACCTGCACTATTCATTTCCATAAAGGATCATGATTTCTTGATGTAATAAATTTACAATCCATTTTCCCACATACAGAAATCAACAGTTTTTCTTCATTTTTTGTCCAGGTGTGAATCTGAAAGATTTAATTTTTCTAATACAATTGTTGCAAAATTTTCATGTTACAGAAACTTCCCTTGATATCCTTATCAATTGGTCTTGATAGTCTAATAAGGGAACAGAGGACATGCTGTTAGAATCTGAGAAATTTTCTATGAAATTATCTCCAAATGTTAGTGTTTTCACCAGAATTTGAAAGAAAAAAATCTAATATTTTTTCTCCACTG
Organism: Solen grandis; assembly: GCA_021229015.1. Classification (NCBI taxonomy): domain Eukaryota; kingdom Metazoa; phylum Mollusca; class Bivalvia; order Adapedonta; family Solenidae; genus Solen; species Solen grandis. The sequence continues at coordinate 74,624,748 of CM037781.1, read as the reverse complement.
TTTTTTTTAGCTCACCTGAGCACGTGTGCTCAGGATGAGCTTTTAGGATCGATGAATGTCCGTCGTCCGTCCGTCCGTCCGTCCGTCGTCCGTCGTCCACAATTTGTTCGTTTGCACTCTAGCATCTTCATTTTATGAGCAATTATCTTCAAACTTTAAAACAATGTTTATGACCATAAAATCTCGGCCAAGTTCGATTATGGCTGATATCGGAACATTAGGTCAGGAGTTATGCCCCTTTTAAAATTCAAAAAAGCCAGATTTCACATTGTTTGCACTCTAGCATCTTCATTTCATGAGCAATTATCTTCAAACTTTATATCAATGTTTATGACCATAAAATCTCGGCCAAGTTCGATTATGGCTGATATCGGAACATTAGGTCAGGAGTTATGCCCCTTTTAAAATTCAAAAAAGCCAGATTTCACATTGTTTGCACTCTAGCATCTTCATTTCATGAGCAATTATCTTCAAACTTTATATCAATGTTTATGACCATAAAATCTCGGCCAAGTTCGATTATGGCTGATATCGGAACATTAGGTCAGGAGTTATGCCCTTTTAATATTAAAAAAATGCCATATTTCACATTGTTTACACTCTAGCATCTTTATCTTTTGAGCAATCATCTTCAAACTTTATGGCAATGCTTATGACCATAAGGTCTCGATTGAGTTTGATTATGACTGAGATCAGTTGATTAGGTCAGGAGTTAAGCCCCTTTTAATATAAAAAAATGCCAGAAATCACTTTTACACTCTAGCATCTTCATCTTTTGAGCAATCATCTTCAAACTTTATGACAATGCTTATGACCATAAGGTCTCGATTGAGTTCGATTATGGCTGAGATCCGTCAATTTGGTCAGGAGTTATGCCCCTTTTATTATAAAAAAAGCCATATTTCACGTTGTTTACACTCTAGCATCTTCCTTTTTTTAGCAATCATCTTCAAACTTTATGACATTGTTAATGACCATAATGTCTCGATTGAGTTCAATTGTGGCTGAGATGGGTCATTTAGGTCAGGAGTTATGCCCCTTTTAATACAAAAAATGCAAGATTTCACTTTGTTTATTCTCTACCAACTTCATTTTTTTAACAATCATTTTTAAACTTTAAGGCAATGTTTATGCCCATAATCTCACAATCGGGTTCAATTATAACTGATATTGACTTGTAAATTTAGGAGTTATGCCCATTTCACCATAAAAAAGCCAGATTTCACTTTTACACTCAAGCATCTTTATTTCTTAAGCAATCATCTTTCTCAGGTGAGCGACCAAGGGCCATCTTGGCCCTCTTGTTTGGTATTCATAATAGCATAATAAGTTAATATTGACCTCAGGATTTTGAGATGAGCACCCGGAGTTTGCATCTGATGTGCTAGTAGAGCTGCTACCATCTGCACTCTGGGAGTGGACATCAGTACTGTTGGTGTTACTCTGGGAGGTGCTGGCACAATCTTCAGTTAAACACTGAGAAGAAACATCATTATTGTTTGTTTGCCCTGAGTGAACTGCTGCGGCAAGGATGGAGTTTCTGGTCTCAGGATCTGTATAAATAGTGTCAATTCACAAATAAGAAAGCCTTGGACAAGGCACTTTAATCACTATACATGTATGTATTTTTTGTTTCAAGCATTAAATCCTATTTTATAGTTGTTAAGCTAATAAATATGCTTTTAGTCTAACACAAATTTATGAGAAATTAATAAAGGGCCACAACACTGTTTTAAAGTATTCCAATTAAACAGACTGATGATTTACACAATAACACTTTAGAAGATTTATCTTGTATTGGAGAGCTGACAAAATTGTGTCTACAAACAGACAGGTAGACAGAAAAACTAATTCCAGTATACCCACACCTACAATTTATATTTTGTAGGGTGGGAAGTGAGGAGCTTCACAATAAGTATATAACAACAGCATGTGAATTTTTGTCAACACCTATGTTTTTAGCTCACATGAGCACAACGTGCTCAATGTGAGCTTTTCTGATCGCCTTTTGTCCGGCGTTAGTCGTCCGTGCGTGCGTCCGGCGTCAACAATTGCTTCAAACAACATCTCCTAAACGGCTTGGCCAATTTGAAAAATATTTTGCAGGAATGTTCCTTGGATGAAGCTCTACTAAAGTTGTATAAATGGTTCTGGTCCATTGCATAATTAGGTCACAGGAGCTAAAAATAGATTTTAAAAATGCAAACTTTGAAAATCTTCTGCAAAACTGCAAGGCCTCTCTTAGATATTTGGTATGTAGCATCATCTTATGGGCCACTACCAAGATTGTACAAATCATAGCCCTATGGTGATAAATGACCCCGCACCAGGGGTCACTTGTTTTACATAGAGTTATATAGAAAAATCTTAAAAAATCTTCTATGAATCCATAAGGTCTAGAGCTTAGATATTTGGTATGTAGCATCATCTTATGGGCCACTACCAAGATTGTACAAATCATAGCCCAATGGTGATAAATGACCCCGCACCAGGGGTCACTTGTTTTACATAGAGTTATATAGGAAAATCTTAAAAAAAAATCTTCCATTAATGCATAAGGCCTAGAGCTTAGATATTTGGTATGAAGCATCATCTTATGGGCCACTACCAAGATTGTACAAATCATAGCCCTATGGTGATAAATGACCCCGCACCAGGGGTCACTTGTTTTACATAGAGTTATATAGGAAAATCTTAAAAAATCTTCTTCTATGAATCCATAAGGCCTAGAGCTTAGATATTTGGTATGTAGCATCATCTTATGGGCCACTACCAAGATTGTACAAATCATAGCCCTATGGTGATAAATGACCCCGCACCAGGGGTCACTTGTTTTACATAGAGTTATATAGGAAAATCTTAAAAAATCTTCTCTATGAATCCATAAGGCCTAGAGCTTAGATATTTGGTATGTAGCATCATCTTATAGGCCACTACCAAGATTGTACAAATCATAGCCCTATGGGGATAAATGACCCCACACCAGGGGTCACTTGTTTTACATAGAGTTAAATAGGAAAATCTTAAAAAATCTTCTTCTATGAAGCAATAAGGCCTAGAGCTAAGATTTTTGGTATGTAGTAGCATCTAATGGTTCATTACAAAGATTTTCAAAGTCTTGGCCCTACGGTGATAAATGACCCTGCGCCCAAGTCTTCTCTGAAACCATATGGCCCATTGCTTAGATATTTGGTGTGTAGTATTGTCAGGGGTAAAATGTTTTAGATTAAGTTATATCAGAATCCTTGTCTGTTTAAAAACCTTGACATCAGTTGAAGCAATGGTACTCAGGTGAGCGATTCAGGGCCATCATGGCCCTCTTGTTATATTTATAGAAGAAAAATATTTTTAATGTAAACATGATTTACACTAAACCATAATATCCCTTATGAATTATTATGTTTTTTTAGCTCACATGAGCACAACGTGCTCAAGGTGAGCTTTTCTGATCGCCTTTTGTCCGGCGTCCGTCGTCCGTGCGTGCGTGCGTGCGTCCGTGCGTGCGTGCGTCCGGCGTCAACAATTTTTTCAAACATCTCCTCCTAAACGGCTTGGCCAATTTGAAAAATATTTTGCAGGAATGTTCCTTGGATGAAGCTCTACTAAAGTTGTATAAATGGTTCTGGTCCATTGCATAATTAGGTCACAGGAGCTAAAAATAGATTTTAAAAATGCAAACTTTGAAAATCTTCTTCTGCAAAACTGCAAGGCCTAGAGCTTAGATATTTGGTATGTAGCATCATCTTATGGGCCACTACCAAGATTGTATAAATCATTGCCCTATGGTGATAAATGACCCCGCACCAGGGGTCACTTGTTTTACATAGAGTTATATAGAAAAATCTTAAAAAATCTTCTTCTATGAATCCATAAGGCCTAGAGCTTAGATATTTGGTATGTAGCATCATCTTATGGGCCACTACCAAGATTGTATAAATCATTGCCCTATGGTGATAAATGACCCCGCACCAGGGGTCACTTGTTTTACATAGAGTTATATAGGAAAATCTTAAAAAATCTTCTTCCATTAATGCATAAGGCCTAGAGCTTAGATATTTGGTATGAAGCATCATCTTATGGGCCACTACCAAGATTGTACAAATCATAGCCCTATGGTGATAAATGACCCCGCACCAGGGGTCACTTGTTTTACATAGAGTTATATAGGAAAATCTTAAAAAATCTTCTTCCATGAATGCATAAGGCCTAGAGCTTAGATATTTGGAATGAAGCATCATCTTATGGGCCACTACCAAGATTGTACAAATCATAGCCCTATGGTGATAAATGACCCCGCACCAGGGGTCACTTGTTTTACATAGAGTTATATAGGAAAATCTTAAAAAATCTTCTTCTATGAATCCATAAGGCCTAGAGCTTAGATATTTGGTATGTAGCATCATCTTATGGGCCACTACCAAGATTGTACAAATCATAGCCCAATGGTGATAAATGACCCCACACCAGGGGTCACTTGTTTTACATAGAGTTAAATAGGAAAATCTTAAAAAATCTTCTTCTGTGAATCAATAAGGCCTAGAGCTAAGATTTTTGGTATGTAGTAGCATCTAATGGTTCATTACAAAGATTTTCAAAGTCTTGGCCCTACGGTGATAAATGACCCTGCGCCCAAGTCTTCTCTGAAACCATATGGCCC
>CM037781.1:74609276-74619991 GCA_021229015.1 Solen grandis | reverse complement strand
AATACCATCGCAATTCACCTTTCAACACGGCACTCTTTCCTGCGTAGGAACGTCCGGATCGTGGTAACCAACCCAACAACCGCCTTCTTTCCCTTTTCTTCAAATTGCTAGATTTTCGTATACAGCCCTTATCCGAAAAACATGAATATCTGCCATGTTTGTTGACGGAATCACTTAAATTTTCAGGACTTTTTGCACATTGTAGTCTACGGCATTCTTGCAAATTTCACCTTCAAACATCAACTTGTCGATTTTATATAATTTTTTAATAATTTCTGCTTAAATATGTATGAAATCATAATCACGTGACCCAAACAAGTATTCCTTGCAGTAATACATCACTTCACTTTTCAGTGTTTAATGCTGAAGAAATCATAATTTTTGACTCAAAGTTCATGAAACTACAGCGTTTCAATTTCGTTAAAAGTACAAATTTTCGCCTTTCTGTCATAACCAACCAATTCAACCCCGATCTTCAAAAACTAAACACCAATGGAAAGAAACTCTTCACAGACTAAAACTTTGTTCATATACTTTCTATAAAATATTTTTAGATTTGGAGCTATTTTATGCCGATAAGAATAATAATAATTGGTATATCCTTTGCATATTATGCTTGTTTTTTTTTCTATGATTTTATTTGTTTGATAAAAATGCATAAACAGTGAAATAATGATGAAGATTGAACAAAAAATAAAGTCAGGAGCAGCAAAAAAGAGAAAACATATGGATATACAATTGTTTGATAAGAGGATCAAACTTTGGACTGTGGTCATTTGATCAAATGAAGTCCGATCTTCAAAAACTAAACATTAATGGAAAGATCTCCTCGAAAACTAAAACTTTTGTTCATATACTTTCTATAAAATATTTTTAGATTTGGAGCTATTTTATGCCGATATAAATAATAATAATTGGTATATGACCTTGACCTTTGCATATTATGTTGTTGTTTTTTTCTATGAATTTATTTGTTTTATAAAAATGCATAAACAGTGAAATAATGATGAAGATTGAACAAAAAATAAAGTTAGGAGCTGCAAAAAAGAGGAAACATATGCATTTACAATTGTTTGATAAGAGGATCAAACTTTGGACTGTGGTAGTTTGATCAAATGAAGTCCGATCTTCAAAAACTAAACATCAATGGAAAGATCTCTTCACAAACTAAAACTTTGTTCATATACTTTCTATAAAATATTTTTAGATTTGAAGCTATTTCGTCCCGATAAACATAAAAATAATCGTATTATGACCTTGACCTTTGCATATTTTCATCGTTATTTACTATGAGTTTGTTTGTATTATTTAAAGGCATAAACAATGAAAAAAATGATGAAGATTGAACAAAAATAAAGTCAGGAGCAGCAAAAAAGAGAAAACATATGGATATACAATTGTTTGATAAGAGGATCAAACTTTGGACTGTGGTCATTTGATCAAATGAAGTCCGATCTTCAAAAACTAAACATTAATGGAAAGATCTCCTCGAAAACTAAAACTTTGTTCATATACTTTCTATAAAATATTTTTAGATTTGGAGCTATTTATGCCGATATAATAATAATAATTGGTATATGACCTTGACCTTTGCATATTATGTTGTTGTTTTTTTTCTATGAATTTATTTGTTTTATAAAAATGCATAAACAGTGAAATAATGATGAAGATTGAACAAAAAATAAAGTCAGGAGCTGCAAATAACCTTAAAAGTCATGCTTTTAAAATGTTGATTTTTCGAAAATATTGGTTAAGTTTGACCGCATACTGTGGACAAACCATGCATTTCCGAATTCGCCACCCATATATTTTGTGCGAAAATGTCTTGCAGATTCATATGCAACAAACAAAATTCTCCTATCTCATCTCTGAATAAAATGGGTAGGTTTTTGGTAGACCTACCCTATTTCACAGTTTTTGCGAGATTCGAACTTTCAACCTCCTGTAGCCGAAAGTTTTATATACGCAAATTTTGAAACCTATCATATTTTATTGGGCTATTTACAAGGAACAATGTGCAAAAACCGCATTTGAATCGGACCTCAAATAATGGAGATATTGCTTATTAAATATTTTCATATAAAACGCCCCTGGCGGAAAATCAAAACAAAAATGAAAATTATCTCGACGTTAGGATCATCTTCAAGTACGTGGTTATTACTGATAAAAGTTTCATAGATGTGGTTTTCTCACCTTTGGAGCTATGCGTTCACAAAAAGGGGAAAAAAAAAATAAAAAAAAAAAAAAAAAAAACAGAAGAAGAACAATAGTTTTCCCCATGCGTGCGAAAACCTAATAATTTTCTGAGGCTGAAGCCCCTAATTTTAAATTTGAAGAAAGCCGTTATAACAAAGCAATGTGCTTAAAAATCGGTCCTGGTGTACAACCATTGCATCCTAAAAAGCACCTCATTCCAAATAGCATCGCAATTCACTTTCAACACGGACACTTTTCCTGCGTAGGACTCGGAAACTGGGTACCCAAACCAACAACCGCTTCTTCCTTACTTCAAAATTTCAGATTTTCGTAAACAACCTTATCCGAAAACTGAATATCTGCCCTGTTTGTTTACGGAATCACTTGAAATTTTCAGGACTTTTTGCACTTTTTAGTCTTTAAAGGGATTCTTGCAAATTTCACTTCAACACAACTTGTCGATTTATATGAAATTTTTTAATAATTTCTGCTAAATATTTTGAAATCAAAAAACACGTGACCAAACAAGTATTCCTTGCAGTATAACCATCAATTCACTTTTCAGTGTGTTAATGCTGAAGAAATCATAATTTTTGAATCAAAGTTCATGAAAATACAGCGTTTCAATTTCGTTAAAAGTACACTTTCGCCTTTTTGTCAAACCAACCAATTCCCTCAACCCCGATCTTCAAAAACTAAACACCAATGGAAAGTCTCTTCACAGACTAAAACTTTTGTTCATACTTTCAATAAAAATTTTAGATTTGGAGCCTATTTTATGCCGATAAGATAATAATAATTGGGATATGACCTTGACCTTTGCATATTATCTTGTTTTTTTTTTCTATGATTTTATTTGTTTGATAAAAACATAAACAGTGAAATAATGAGAAGATTGAAAAAAATAAAGTCAGGACAGCAAAAAAGAGAAAACATATTTATATACAATTTTTGATAAAGGATCAAACTTTGACTGTGGGCATTTGATCAAATGAAGCCGATCTTCAAAAACTAAACATTAATGGAAAGATCTCCTCGAAAACTAAAACTTTTGTTCATATACTTTTTATAAAATTTTTAGATTTGGGGCTATTTTATGCCGATAAAAAATAATAATAATTGGTATATGACCTTGACCTTTGCATATTATGTTGTTGTTTTTTTCTATGAATTATTTGTTTTATAAAAAATGCATAAACAGTGAAATAATGATGAAGATTGAACAAAAAATAAAGTTAGGAGCTGCAAAAAGAAAAGGGAAAAATATGCATTACAATTGTTTGATAAGAGGTATCAAACTTTGGACTGTGGTATTTGATCAAATGAAGTCCGATCTTCAAAAACTAAACATCAATGGAAAAATCTCTTCACAAACTAAAAAATTTTGTTTATATACTTTCTATAAAATTTTAGATTTTAAGTATTTTTGTCCCGATAAAATAAAAATAATCGGTATTATGACTTGACCTTTGCATATTTTCATCGTTTATTTACTATGGTTTGTTTTTATTATTTAAAGCATAAACAATGAAAAAATGATGAAGAATTGAACAAAAAATAAAGTCAGGAGCAGCAAAAAAAAAGAAAACATATGGATTACAATTGTTTGATAAGAGGATCAACTTTGGACTGTGGTTTATTTTATCAAATGAAGTCCGATCTTCAAAAACTTTAAAAATTAATGGAAAGATCTCCTCGAAAACTAAAACTTTTGTTCATATACTTTCTATAAAATATTTTAGATTTGGAGCTATTTTATGCCCATAAATAAATAATAATTGGTATATGACCTTGACCTTTGCATATTTGTTTTTGTTTTTTTTCTATGAATTTATTTGTTTTAAAATGCAAAAACAGTGAAAATAATGATGAAGATTGAACAAAAAAAAAGTCAGGAGCTGCAAATAACCTAAAAGTCATGCTTAAAATGTTGTTTTCGAAAATATTGGTTAAGTTGACCGCATTTGACAAACATGATTTCCGAATTCGCCACCCATAATTTTGTGCGAAAATGTCTTTTCAGATCATATGCAACAAAAAATTTCTCCTATCTCATCTCTGAATAAAAAGGGTAGGTTTTGGGATGACCTACCCTTATTTACAGTTTTTTTTTGCAGATTCGAACTTTCAACCTCCTGTAAGCCGAAAGTTTATATACGCAAATTTTGAAACCTATCATTTTTATTTGGGGTATTTACAAGAACATTGGTCAAAAAAAAACCGCATTTGAATCGACCTCAAATAATGGAGATATTGCTTATTAAATATTTTAATATAAAACGCCCCCTGGCGAAAATCAAACAAAAAGAAAATTATCTCGAGTTAGATCATCTTCAAGTACGTGGTTATACTGATAAAAGTTTCATAGATGTGGCTTTCTCAACCTCGGACTATGGTTCACAAAAAAGGGGAAAAAAAAAAAAATTAAAAAAAAAAAAAAAAAGAAACAGAAGAAGAAAAAAAAAAAAATTTTGTTTTCGCACTGCATCGAAAAATAAAAAATTTTTATTGGGCTGAAAGCCCCTAAAAAAGTTTTTAAAAAAACCCTTTAACAAGGCAATGTGCTTATCGGGGCCTGGTGTAACCTTGCATCCTAAAATGCACTCATCCTCAAATCCATGCAATTCACCTTTCCCCGGGGACCTTTTCCCGCGTAGGGAAAGTCCGGGTCGGGGAACCAAACCCCAAAAACCGCCTTTTTCCTTTTCTTCAAATTTCTAATTTGTATACAACCCTTTTCCGAAAAACATGATATCTGCCATGTTTGTTGACGGAACACTTGAAATTTTTAGGACTTTTTGCACATTTAGGCTACGGGGATTCTTCAAAATTTTACCTTTAAACATCAAATTGCGATTTTATATGAATTTTTTAATAATTTCTGCTTAAAAATGTATGAATCAAAAACCGGACCAAAAAATATTCCTTGCAGTATACTCACTCACTTTTTATGTGTTAATTTGGAAAAAATCATAATTTTGGAAAATAAATTCATGAAAAAACAGAACGAGAACAATAGTTTTCGCACAGCGATGCGAAAACAAAAAATAAAAGAGAGGAACAATAGGTTTCGCATCGAGGTGCAAAAACCCTAAAAAAAAAAAAAAACAGAAGAAGAACAAAGGTTTTCGCAAGCGATGCGAAAACCAAAAAAAAAAAATAAAACAAAAGAAAACAATGGTTTTTGAAGCGACGAAAACCTAACTAGAACCGCAAAGGGGATCTTGGGTTTTTTCGTTTTAAAATTGCAGTGGTACTGGTTTAAAATGCAGAATAATTGATTATATTAATTTATTTGAATATTTTTGTTTTGACAAATTAAGTCCGTCTTAAAAAATAAACATCTTAGAACGATCTCTTCACGAACTAGAACTTTTGTTCCCTATATTTCTATAAAATTTTCTAGTTTGAGAAATTTTGGCCGAAAAAAAAATCGGTATTAGACCTTGACCTTGCAATTTTCATTTTTATTCTATGATTTATTTGTATTATTAAATGCATAAACAGTGAAAAAATGATAAAGTTTGAACAAAAAAAAGTCAGGAGCTGCAAAAAAGAAGCAACTAGGATTTCAATTGTTGAAAAAAAGGAAAAAATTTTGGGACTGTGGTAATTTGATCAAATAAGTCCGACTTCAAAAAACTAAAACCAATGGAAAGACTCTTCACAGACTAAAACTTTTGTCTTATTTCTATAAAATTTGTTTAGTTTGGAGCTATTTTATGCCGTAAAAATAATAAAATTGGTTATGATTTGACCTTTGCATTTTGCTTGTTTTTTTTTCATATTTTATTTTTTTGAAAAAAGCATAAACAGTGAAATAATGATGAAGTTTGAAAAAAAAAATAAAGTCAGGAGCAGCAAAAAAGGAAAACATAGGGATATACAATTGTTTGATAAGGGGATCAAATTTTGGACTGTTGTCTTTTAAACAAATGAAGTCCGGTTTTCAAAAAAAAAACATTAAGGGAAAAGATCCCCTCACAAACTAAAACTTTTGTTCATTATTTCATAAAAATTTTTAGTTTGGAGCTTTTTTTATCCCAATAAAAAATAAAAATTTGGATAGACCTTCCCTTTGATTTTTGTTGTTTTTTTTTAAAATTTTTTTTTTTTTTTAAAAAAAATGCATAAACAGTGAAATAATGTAAAGATTGAACAAAAAAAAAGTGGGACAGCAAAAAAAAAAAAAAAAAAATAGGGAAAAAACCCAATTGTTTGTAAAGGACAAACTTTGGCTGTGGTCTTTGATAAATGAAGCCCCATCTTCAAAAAAAAACATTAATGGAAAAATTCCCGAAAAAAAAAAATTTTTGTTCATATACTTTCTATAAAATTTTTTAGATTTGGAGCTATTTTTGCGAATAAATAAAATAATTGTATTGACCTTGCCTTTGCATATTATGTTGTTTTTTTTTTCTATGAATTTATTTGTTTTATAAAAAAGCAAAACATGAAATAAGTAAAAGATTGAACAAAAAAAATCAGAGCTGAAAAAAACCCTTAAAAGTCATGCTTTTAAAATGTTGTTTTTTCGAAAAATTGGTTAATTTGACCGCAACGTGGACAAACCCATGCTTTTTCCCGAATTCGCCACCCCATTATTTTGGCGTTTTGTTTTGCAGACAATGCAACAAAAAAATTCTCCTATTCATTCTGAATAAATGGGAGTTTTTGGTAACCTCCCCTTATTTCACTTTTGGAGTTCGAACTTTAACCTCGTAGCAAAAAGTTTTATATACCCAATTTTTTGAAACCTATCATATTTTATTGGGCTATTTACAAGGAACTTTGTGAAAAAACCCCGCATTTGAATCGGCCTCAAATAAAGGGGAGATTTTGCTTATTAAACATTTTCATTAAAACGCCCCCTGGGGGAAAACAAAACAAAAATAAAAATTTATCTCGACGTTAGGATCATCTTCAAGTCGGGGTTTTACTGATAAAAGTTTCATAGTTTGTGGCTTTTCTCACCTCGGACTATGCGTTCAAAAAAAGGGGGAAAGAAAATAAAAAAAAAAAAAAAAAAAAAAAAAAAAAAAAAAAAAAGAAACAGAACGAGAACATGGGTTTTTCGCACGCGATGCGAAAACCTATAAAAAAAAAAAAAAAAAACAGAAAAAAATGGGTTTTTTCGCATGCGGGGTGCGAAAACCTAATAAAATCGCAATCGCGATATCATCGGTTTTCGCAAAAGCAATTCCTTCTTTTCACGAGCGCTGATTCGAAAAATATTTCTTTTTAAATGGCTTTTTTATAATGTTAACAGCATTTTTCAAACACTTTGTCGAAATGTTTAAAAAGACTTTTTACCCAAAGAAGATTTTTGAGTATTCCCTGTAGTTATGTGTCGCGGTATCATGGGTTTTCATAAAAGCAATTCCATTCGTTCACGGTGCATTTCGAAAAACATTTCTTCATTCATTGCTTGTTGTACTGTTAACAGTGATCTTTCAAACTTTCGCGCAATGTTTAAGCGACTTTTTACCCAAGAGAGTATTGTTAAAGTTTCCTGTCAGTTAGAAATCGCGATATCTCAGTTTTCATGAAAGCAATTTCCATCAGTTCATGGTCGATGATTCGAAAAACATATTCTTCGTTCAAAGGTTGTTGAATACTGAAACAGTGATCCCTTTAAAAATTTTTGTCGAATGAAATCAGACTTTTACCCCAAAAAAATACTTTTGAGTATTACCCGTCTGTTATGTGTCGTAAATTGAAAACTTTTTTTTCGGGCTTTGGGTACTGCAATGTTTATGGTGTTTTGTTTATGATGGGACAAAACACAATTGTTTCAAAAAACAACAATTGCAAAAGACAAAAAAACCCTATAAAAAGACACACGAAATGCAATGCCCCTCAAAACTTTCAATAAATGTTGCATTTAATTACTATCTTTTCATGAAAATATCGCATTATCTTTTTTGTGTCTTTTAAAAATTTATGTCACCAAGAACAGAATGCAAAAAAAAAAACCTAAAAATCAACTTCATTTTTTTTTAAATTTTTTAATAGTGATTTTAAGCTAATCGCCCCCACGCGGCAAAATAGAACCAAAATGATTAAAAAATTTTTCATTAGGGACCTACAATGCGCAATGGTTCAAATCAAGTATACAAGTCGCACTAGTCAAACATTCTATTCCTTTTAAAAATTTCCAATTTGAAGCATAAAAAAAATGATTTTCAATTTTTCTAAAGAGGATCAAAACTTGGACTGCCCTAAAAGACCAAAACAAGTCCCATCTTCAAAACTTTAAAATCATGAAAGGGCTCTTTAAAAAAATAAAAAAATTTTTTAATATACTTTCAATAAATATTTTTTGTTTTGGAGCTATTTGGAGCCAAATAAAAAAACAAAAAATGTAATATGCCCTTGAACTTTGCAATTTCTTTTTACCGTTTTTAATTGGAGGTCATTTCGACATAACAATGCATAATTTCGAAAATACTTGAAGAATGAACAAAAAAAAATAAAGTCAGGGCGACAAAAAAAATGTTTTAAAATTTTTTTAAATTTTTTCCTAAAATTTAGTGAAGTTTGTCCCCTTTTAGAGGGCAAACCATCATTTTTTAAAATTTGCCACCCCCAAATTTTTTGCGTTTTGTTTGCAAATCATTTTCAGGAACGAAATTTTTATCGATCTCTAACCAAAAAAGGTAGGTTTTTCGTAGACCCACCTCATCTGCACAGTTTTTTTTCGAGGTTCAAAAATTTTAAACCTTTTGTTAGAGCTCAAAAAGTTTTAGCCCTATCCACTATACCTGAAAAAACATCTTTATTAGGCTTTTAAAAAGGAACACAATGCAACAAACCCCATTGGTCAGACTTCAACATTTTGAATTTAAGTAGAAAAGTGTTTTTTTGCTAGCGCCCCCCTAGCGGGAAAAAGAGAAACAAAATTGATTAAAATTTTACCCTTAGGTACCTGCAAGCGGCAAATAGTTCAAAAAAGTATACAAATCGCACTAGTCGAAAATTCTATTTTCTTATACATCACATTTTGAAGCATAAAAAACTGATTTAAATTTTTCCAAAAAAAGGGTCAAACTTTTGGGGCCGTATAAAGACCAAATCAAATCCGATTTCAAAATCAAACTCATTAAAGAACTTTTCTAAAACCCCCAAACTTTTGTTCATATTTGTTTTTGAATTGTTTTGTTTTGAGCATTTCAGCCCCAATTGATATACAATTTTCCTAATAGACCTTGACCCTTTTCAATACAATTTTAAATTTTTTTAATTAAAACTTTAAAAACATAGTTTTCATTACATGTGAAAAATTTTATGAAGATTGAACAAAAAATAAAGCGGGAGCTTCAAATGATTTTAAAATCATGCTTTTAAAATGACGATTTTTTGAAAAAAATTGGGTTATTTTTTGACCAGTATGTGGACAAACCATGCTTCTCAAAATCGCCCCCACTATTATTTTTTGGGGTATATGTCTTGCGAATATATGCAACAAAAAAAAAATTCCCTATTCATTCCGAAAGCGTGGGAAAAAATTTTTTGAACCTACCTCATTTCACAGTTTTTTTGGATTCGAAATTTAAACCCCCTTAGCACGAAAGTTATATATACCCATTTTGAAAAACTAATTTTTTTTAAGTTAAATGACAAGGAACGCAATGCAAAAAAAGCATTTTTAATCGGACCAAATAACGGTTTTTTAGCCCTTGTCCTTTTACAAAACGCCCCCCAGCGGCAAAATTAAGACAAAAAAGAAAATTTCTGACGTTAGGATCAAAATTTAGTCCCAGGACAAAAAAGGTAAAAAAATCAGAACTGTGAGTTTCCTATTTGTTGATATGCCGTTCACAAAAAAAGAGACGGAAAAAAAATAATAAAAAAAAAAAAAAAAAAAAAAAAAAAAAAAAAAGAAGGAACAATAGGTTTTTTGCAAAACGATGCGAAAACCTTAAAAAAAAAAAAAACAGAAAAAGAACAATAGGTTTCGCAAACGATGCGAAAAACCTAAGAAAAACAAAATTCTAAAAAAACGCCTCTGTTTTTATTTTTCTATTATTTCTGTATTATAATTTTAAAAATTTATAACGTTTTTAAACCCCCCCTTCTTTCATGTTAACGTTAAAACCCGTGATAATTTAAAATAAAGAGATAATTCAAATAAAAACCAGGATTCCTCGAATTTCCTCAATCTAATATAATTTAAAAAATTGCTTTTGCATGAACAGTCAAAATTAAGAAATAGCTGTATGTCTGTTTCCGGCTTGAAAAAAAATAATGTTAAAAGTAATTATCTAAACTGTTGCATTTAAATTGTTCCCCTTCTCTCCTTTCTTGTCATTTTTGGGAAAACCCGTATCTCGTTAACGGATTCAGGTGGTATTTTTTTACGAAAAAAAAAAAAAATTTTAAAATGGGACAATCGTAAAAATGTGTTTTGGAATGGATACAGATTTTTCAGGCTATTTAAAATTTTTTTAAAAATTCAACATGAGGAAAAGAAAAGAAATCATCAATTCGAGGTTGAGTTGTAGTACCACACTGAATTT